>CAUYLG010063670.1:0-21984 GCA_963573385.1 Cacajao melanocephalus
CTCCGCACAGAGAAGCGCTGCGCTGCACCGGGGCGCCGGCAAAACGGCTGCGCCGGCCAAAAGAGTCGCTCTGGCGATCCGTGTGGCTCCTCCGCTGGGAATCTCCCAGTTTGTGGTCCACAGAAATTCGTCTGAAATTGCGGCATCCACTCGCTCTCTGCACTTTCACTGGGATCTACAATCCTGAGCTGTTGTTAATCGTCCATCTTGGATCTCTCTCAAGTATAATCTTTAATGAATAAGTTAGCTTTAAAATTATTGGTAAAGTAATATTATAAATGTCTTAAGAATTGCCAGCATGCAGTTTTGTTTGCACTTATTAATCAAGCAATGTTATGCTTATCCCTGTCAAATACCCTAAGGTGTCAAAATTTGGCATAGGGGTTACAAAACTATAAACTCAGACCAAGACAGAATGATTTTGCTCATGTAATTTTAATAAATATTGGTATTGGCTTAATGAACAAAGCTACATCTTGAATTTAGTAAGATTACCATAACTTCTAAATTTATGACTTTAGGCAGTCTAGTCCACAGGAAGAAAGGTTTGTTTTAGGAAAGGACTCTTGTTATCTTTGTTTCAAAGCTAAAATATAAACTAAGTTCTTCCCAAAGTCAGTTCAGCCTATGTTCAGAAATGAACAAGGACAGTTTGGAGGTTAGAAGCAAGATGGAGTCATTAGGTCAGATTTTTTCACTGTCTCAGTTATAATTTTGCAGTGGTGATTCCGTAACATTAAATTATGACTATTGCAGTTTGCATAAATAATTTAGGTAAATGATTAAAATAAAATAATTAGGCAAATGTAATGGGATAAATACTTGCAGGTAAACTCATAATAGAATATAAAGATATTAAACTAAACAATAGATATTCTATTTTTGAGTATTTTCCAATGAAAATCTATTATAGGAAAACGTTTTTTCAAAAAAAGTGTGTCCTCTGTATAAATGTGAACAATTTTTTTCTAATTCAAAGCTTGTTTAAAGGTTATATATAAGGCCAGGTAAAAGGAACCAGGAAATAAGAGAGATGTAAAGGAAGTTATAAAAATAAAAAGGTGTTTTTTTGGTAAGAAAGGTTAAAAAGAAGTAATTTTATGTGAGAAAAGATCTTGCACGGTAAACTTAGTCCTAGAATAAAATGACTGTTTTTTTTTTAAAGAAAGAAAATTATAACTGTCTTTCTAGAGATTGGACTTGATGTAAAAAGAAGAAAACACACTAAATTGGTTAGAAAAATAAAATTTTATCAAGGAATTAATATAATCTTAATAAATTGTAAGAGATTTTATGTCTTTTAACCCAAAGTTCAACTTTTATTACATCTTGTGCTTTTCTGATTTCTTTCCCCTTGTCAAGGGCACAAGATAATAATGCTCTTCTTCAACTCATTTTCAGCTCATATAAGTTTTCTTTCTTGGGTTTTGTTTGTTGTGGCCTGATGCTAATAATGTTTTCTTAAAGATGTAAAACAAATGTTTTCTTCCAACATAATATTCTGTGCAGTGCAGATGGTCTTTTCATTTGCCTTTTCTTTTTATTAGTAATTATTTTTATTAGCAACACAAATAGCATATTCAGTCTCCATTCTCAAGATGTGGTAGGAGTATGTTTACTATATATATTGGACACATTCTGCTTATTATTATCCAGTATGCTTATTTTCTAGAACAATTCATGGCTAATAAGCTGTGATAGATGTTTTTTCTACAATTCAAGTATTGAAGCTACACAGACACATAAGGAATGAAAGTTAATCTTTGTGATATTATATTTTCTTCATTTTGTTCATCTAATATTAAAATACACATGCAATGAACTAATGAAGGTATATCAGAATACAATAGGAGGTGATGATACTTTGGTAGACTCTAAGATGATACAAACACATATATCAAAACAAAATATGCCATCTTAAATGTTGATATTTTATTATTAGTGAACTTAATTGTAACTGATTTTACAAGTATGACATTTCTTAGCACTTTAAAACTGCTTCCATGCTCTACTATATTGAAAAATTAAAAAAGCATATGTTTCTGTTCTTCAAACACATCATCCAATGAGAAAAACTACACAGATATGTTAATACTGACATTACTAGAATGTATTCAAACTTACACTAGACCTATATATTAAAGAAAAAAAAATTATAGTAGGAGACATATATCCTTACCATAAGCAATCTAGAAAGCCTTCTTGGAGGAAGTAAGGTTTTAACATGGCCTTGATGAAATGTGCAGAACCTTGAACAGGAAGCACAGGGTGTTTTCTCCTTTCCTTCATTCCTGTCCTGCTCCCCACATTGACAAAAGACATCTCTGAACTTAAGAGACATTGAAAGGTCCCTAATTAAAGGAATACTAGACTAGGAACTCAAGTAGGGTTTGTTTAGAATAATTGAAAAAGATACCAGTTTTCTTTGTAGGATTTCCAGATCACTTCTCCTCGGGGTTGCATTGGAGCTTGGGATTCTGAACAGGAATTTTTTTTCTAGGAATAAAGATTTTACAGGAATTTGTTTTTTTTCACCTGCTAAATGCCTCCTGGAGTCTGAGCATAACAAATGGGATGCAGGAGGGCAAGGCAACTCCTGGAGATTGACTTGCATGGCCTTGTGTTGAACTACATTACACCGTAGATTCACTATAAGTAACAATAAATCAAATGAATTCAGTTGAGTAAAATAAGCCCACTGGGCAAGGATTGTCAAGGTTTTGGATGACATAAAAATAATTATATTATTAGATAACATTCCAAATCAAATAACTGTGAATCCAATACTTAACTCTATAAATATAACAACCTACAACTATACTCAAAACTAACTAACCATAACTTCAACTAAACACAATTGTTAGAGGCACTTGAACCAGAGCAACTCCATCTTGAGTAAGGGCTAGGAAAAATGAGACTGGGACTTGCTGGTCTGCACTCCCAGAAAGTTAGGTATTCCTATCCCCTAGATATTTAGAGTTAAGTGAACAGGTTGATAACATTTACTAAACAGACCCAGACTTAAGAGTGTCTTGATATTCCAACATCTTGAAAACAGAAACATTTCTAATTTTGCTTTAAAGATAATAGTATTGATTCTTGCAAAATATATTATTAAGAAAATCCTTTTTCACAAACCAGTGTAGCAACAGTAAATATCTCCCAATGGTCTTTTATTAATCCTGTATATAAACAAGGATTATACCAAAGGTGGGCATATTCTTCCCCTTACTTTCAGGAATGCCCTACTCTGTCTATAGAGTAGCTTTTTTTTCTGTTTTTGAGACAGAGTCTTGACCTGTCACCTAGGCTGGCGTGCAGAGGTGTGATCTATCACTGCAACCTCTGCCTTCTGGGTTCAAGTAATTATCATGACTTAGTCTCCCGAATAGCTAGGATTACAAGCATACATCACTACACCTAGCTAATTTTTAAAATTTTTTTTTGAGTAGAGGTGAGGTTTCACTGTGTTGACCAGACTGGTCTCAAACTCCTGGCCTTGAGCAATCTGCCTCCCTGAGCCTCCCAAAGTGTTGGGATTATAGGCATCAGCCACCACACCTGGCCTGGAGTAGTTATTTTTTCACCACTTTACTTTCTTAATAAACTTGCTCTCACTTTGCACTGTTGACTTGTCCTGAATTCTTTCTTGTGCAAGATTCAAGAACCCTCTCTTGAGGACTAGATCAGGACCTCTTTCTGATAACACAATTATTACTAACCATAACAAGTAAACATGAATAATTATTATCAAACTGGTAACCACAACTAGTTACTAGTCACAATGAATAATCATGACTAATTATTAGGCTAGTCTAATAAATATAGTGGGTTATTTATCACAGTTGGTCACCATAACTGTTTCATAAGTAGCAATAGCATGTAACCAAAGCTAATTAGCAGTCACAGACCAATAAGCACATCTAGCTAGGGATCACAAATAAATAGCTATGGCTAATTATCAGTCACAAACTAGTGACCGCAGCTAGATAGTAATCAAAAATTGTAAAAAGAAATTGTCACCAAACCTTTAACTACAACTAGTTAGTATTCAACTGGCAACCCTGATTGGTTAGTAGTAACTAACAGTTAATCTTGACTACTTAGTAGCCAAACTGGTGACTACAAATAGTAATCAAAACTAGTAATCATTACTAGGTAGTAGTCACAGACTGCTACCCACAACTGGTTATTAACCACATTCAGTTACACAAGCAGTTGTTAATTGAGAATCATAACTATGGTTGGTTAGTAATCCCAAGTCATATGAATAATTAGTTAGCACTCATAACAAGTAACCAAAACTAACAGTCACAAGTAGTTAACACAGCTACTTGGTTGCTACTATGAATCTTTATATTCAAAGCCATAACCATAACTAGTGATGTAACATGCTGGTAGCTATTACTAACCACAATTTACCATAACTAACCACAATTAACCATACCTATCACTACCCCATAAACTCATCTTAACCGTAAACATGGCTAGTGATGACTAACCATAACCATAGTTATAACCATAATCATAACTATTTAAAGCACAGAAACTGATGATATAGAAACAGACTAACAAAAAATGTTCTTGATTCTCCACATGTATTTAACATGTGGTCTTGGGACATAGGAATGCAACTATGTGGGAAAAAAAATATTTGGTGCTTTGGGAAGGGTGAAATGTGAGCAGTGTGTAGGCTTTTATATTAGTTTCTTGTTAGCACTGTAATAAATTATTGTAAACTTAATAGCTTAAAATAACACAAATTTATTGTTTTATAATTCCAAATGTCAGAAGTCTCAAAATCAAGGTTTTGGTATAACTTTATTTCTTACAGAGGCTCTAGGAGAGAATCTGCACCCTTGTCTTTCCCAGCTCTTTAAGGTTGCCTGCATTTCTTGGCTGGTGACACCTTCCTCACATTACCCCAACGTCTTGCTTCCATTTTGACATCTCCCACTGCAAACTCTGATTCTCCCTTATAAGGTCCCCTGCATACGTTTGTCCTACCTAGATAATCCATAATATTCCTCTCATCTCAAAATCCTTAAGCACATATGCAAAGTTGATTTCACTATGTAAAGTAACATATTTATAAGTTTCAAGGATTAGCATACTAAAGAAAAATGTCTTCGGGCCCTGAAATCATTAAGCTAAAGGGAAAAGTCAAGCTGGGAACTGCTAAGGGCATACCTACCTCCCATTCTATTCAAAGTCATCCCTCTGCTCACTGAGATAAATGCATATCTGACTGCTTCCTTTGAAAAGGCTAATCAGAAACTCAAAAGAATGCAACCATTTGTCTCTTATCTACATGTGACCTGGAAGGCCCCTCACTGCTTACAGTTGTCCCATCTTTCCAGTGAGAAACAACGTTTATCTTACATGTGTCAATTAATGTCTTAGGTTTCCCTAAAGTGTATAAAACCAAACTGTGTTATGACCACCTTGAGCACATGTCATCAGGACCTCCTGAGGCTGTGTCATGGGTATGCATCCTCAACCTTGACAAAATTAACTTTCTAAATTAACTGAGACCTGTCTTAGATTTTTGAGGTTCACATCTTGGTGACCATTAAGGGATTTTGAGTGGAATTATCCTTGACCTTTTACAAATCTCCTACAGGTGCTTGCAGTACCAGCATGAGCTAACTTTATGGCTCAAACCAGTAAGAAAATTTGCTGAGATTGGGGAGCACTCTCCAGAGAATTCCTGATCTCCCTAAATCTGGTCAAGATCTAAAGTTTATTTAGTTGCACAACTCCTTTTTTTTTTTTTTTTTTTTTTTGAGTTTTACTTGCTTTCAACACAAGGAAGGCAAGTTTTCTCTGCTTCTATGACAATGGAAGGTGAGTAACTCCTTTATGGAGTTTGAGCTCAATTCCAACAGGGAAGATGAGGTTTTTTTCCTGCTTCTAATATAGTAGAGAGCAGTTTTCAGCCTGAGCCCTATCCCTAGGTAAGTAACTAATTGGGGTTTGTCTTGGCTAAAGTTAAAATTAACAACCAGCTGGTCTTAATTTCTCCTTACCATTAAAGCACTCAGTAATCATATAAGTTGTCCCATCATTTCTTTTGCTTAACTGTGTTTTTTCTTTGTTGTTTGCTTCTGTTTTTTGTGGTTGTAGTAGTCTTTTTTCTATTGAATTTGACCAACTCTATCCAACTTGATCAAATGCAAAGAAAGCTTCAAATTATGCAGAAAGAGGCATCTCTACATATATAAAACTGGTCTCCTTATACAGTCCTATGATTGATTTCTATAATTTTATGTTTGGTTTGGCATCAGTTTTTAATCTCCCTCTAGCACCACCAGACATTTTCTTTCTGTATCTTGAGATGCAAATTTTTCTATGTGATTTTTCACCTAAGAGTTGTTTCAGTCAATATTCAGGTTTAAAGCTATTTAGCTGACAACTGCCAGGGTAATAAAACTGGGAATCAAGAGTTTGCAAGTCTAAAATGGGGGGAAAAAAAGGTTTAAAAATCTATAACATGTACTTCTATTAGCATGCCTAATACAATGATGTATTTTTGTGTTTTGTACAAATTTTTCACTACTAAAATATAAAGAAGAGCTGTAATTTATTAGCTTAAAAAATAAAAATGTTTAATCAAACACTTTATCAAAAAAAGGCTAGCCAAATGCTTTTTTAAGTTTATGTAATGTAAATAAAATTTTTAGTAAATAAGCTAGCTTTAAAATTATTGATAAATTAATGTTAGAAATATCTTAAGAATTGCCAGCATACATGTTTGTTTGCATTTATTCATCATTAATCAAGCATTAATCATATTTATGTCTGCCAAATACTATAAAGTATCAAAATTTGGCATAGTGGTTAAAAAACCATAAACTCAGCCCAAAACAGAACAGTCTTTGCTTGTGTATTTTTTAATAAATAAGACATTAATATTAGTTTAATGAAAATAGCCACATCTTTAATTTAGTAAGATTACCATGACTTCTAATCTTGTGACTTTAAACAGCCTAGTCCACAGGTAACAAGGAGGCTATTTGGAAAGAACTGGTATAATCTTTGTTTCAAAGCAAAGTATAAGTTCCTACCAAAGTTAGTTCAGCCTATGCCCAAAAATGAACAAGGACAGCTTGGAGGTTAAAAGCAAGGTAGAATCAGTTAAGTCTGATTTTTTTTAACTGTCTCATTTATAATTTTGCAATGGTGTGTTCTATAACTTTATTGCCATTATTGCTTTTGAGATGGAGTTTCACTCTTGTCACCCAGGATGGAGTGCAGTAGCACAATCTCAGCTTATTATAACCTCCACCTCTTGGGTTCAAGGAATTCTACAGCCACAGCCTCCTGAGTAGCTGGGACTACAGGCATGTGCCATCATGCCTGTCTAGTTTTTTGTATTTCTAGTAGAGAAGGAGTTTCACCATGTTGACCAGGCTGTTCTTGAAATCCTGACCTCAGATGATCCACCTGCCTAAGCCTACCAAAGTGCTAGGATTACAGGCATGAACCACCATGCCTGGCCACATGTTCCATAACTTTAAATGATGACTATTGCAGTCTTCATAAATAATCTAGAAAAACAATTAAAATAAAATAATTAGGTAAATGTAATGAGATAACTTATAGACAATCTCATCATAATTTAGAATCTAAAGTTATATTAAATTAAATAACAAATATTTCATTATTTATTTTCCAATAAAAATCTATTGTAGAAAAATATTTTGAAAAAAGTTGTGTCCTTTTTAAAAGGGTGTTCATTTTTTGTCCAATTTAAAGCTTATTTAAAGGTTATATATAAAACAAGGTAAAAGGAAGTAGGAAATAAGAATGATGTAGATAAAATTATAAAAATAGGCTGGGTGCAGTGGCTCATGCCTGTAATCCCAGCACTTTGGGAGGCTGAGGTGGGTGGATCATGAGGTCAGGAGATCAAGAACACCCTGGCCAACATGGTGAAACCCTGTGTCTACTACAAATATAAAAATTAGCCAGGAGTTGTGGTGTGCACCTGTAATCCTAGCTACTCAGGAGGCTGATGCAGGAGAATCACTTTAAATTGGGAGGTGGAGGTTGCAGTGAGCTGAGATCTCGCCACTGCACTCCAGCCTGAGTGAGAAAGACACCATCTCAAAATATATAAATACATAAATATTTTTTTGGTAAGAAGACTTAAACAAAAATAGTTTCATATGAGAAAGAATCTAGTATGGTAAATTTAGTCCTGGAGTAAAATGTCTGGTTGTTTAAGGAAGAGGGATGTTCAGGACAAACCTGAAAGTCCAAGCATGTCATGAATGGTCTAAGTCACAATAAGCTGATTTATTTTAAAAACCCCAAAACTGTTATATAATCAAGTTGTTGTATTATTATTACTGTTTGTTTTGCTTAGAAGAAAAAACAGATACAACTTTCTTTTAAATTAAGGTTTTTATATCCGTGTAACTCTCTGCATGCATTTTTAAAGTCCTTGTGACATTGAGTTACAAGGCTTTGACTCCTGAGTCTAAACGGACACCAAGGCCTGCTAAATTTTAAACACTAACAACAGCTAAAGGCCATATTAATGTCCAGGAGAAGTTACCAATCAAAATAAACTGCATCCCTTAAACACAGTGCCAGAAATTAAAGCTATTCAACTTCTTATCACAGAAGAGGTGGGTATATGAGATTGTAAGGGCCAATTTTATGAGATAAAATAAGCTCAATTTCTCTATAAATTAATTATTAATGTCAAAAAGCACAGTGATGCAAGACCAGTATATGGACCCCAGTGTTATATTAATAAGGTTTCCTTGAAGTATTAACCAACTAATTAATAAAGGTTATAAAGGTTTTAAAAGGATTATGGAAGTTATAACTTATGTTTAAGATTAACAGTTTATGAGTTGTTTATAAAATTTTGGAAAACAAATTTAATTGGCTTTATGCTGTTGTTATTAGAGCTTATTGTCTGGAAAATACAGTTTCTCTTAAAGAGTGAAGGTTTCTGCTGTTTTTGAAATCCTTGAGTTATTAACTTTGGTCAAATGAATGACTTATTTTACAATAACCTGTGATATCAAGTGTTTTAAACCTTTGATATTTGATGAAGTTTTCAAAATCAAATTATAAATTGTGTCTTTTTCTGAACTAATTAATCCTTTAAAATATTAGGTTCCCTAAAGTCCAGAAATGAAATAATTTGGCTCATTTGTTATAAAAGTTATTCAGGAAGCATTGTCAAGTATGAAATAGTATTTGGTTTTCCTTGGACTGTATTTGTATAAATATGTTATTGGTATGTGTCCCAAAATCATGGGAAACTCCTGTAATTCTAATATAACTTAATGTAGATTGTCAGTAATAATTATGATTGTTACATTAAATTATTGTGTGCCACAGAGGTAAAAACTTCCTTGTCAATTTTGTCATTGACTATGCCTACCCTGAAACTATTGGTATCCACAGACAATTGTTTTTCTTGTTTTGGTCCTTTTTAGAAGGTGGTTTTATAATCAGCTAGAAAACTCTAACAGGTATTCTTAAATGCAGGTTTCTAATACCTTTGGAAATTGTAACACCAGAGTAAAGAAAAAGCTTTTAGGACCCCTGGAGAGCTGAAATGTTTATGAATATCAAGCAGAAAAGAAATTAACAGCATGAAGTAAACTAATAAGACTGAAGTTATCTTTTTTGCCTTTTTGCTTAAAACATTGCTAATCCTTTATTTTTTCAGAGTCAAGGAAACTTTGTTTGAGCTATTAATAACCATTAACAAGCTAGTATACTCCTATAAGCAAAACTTGGAGCATATTTGTACCTCTCTACCTGATTTCACAAGAATTTGGAAACTATTTGTGAGTATTCTTTACTTATGCCAACAGTTATTTGCATAAGTTCAATAAGAATCTGTTTTCATTTGTAACGGGACACAATTGGAAAAACTGGTTATTTTACCAAGGTGTTGAATGAAATTATATGCTTACTTTTAAGAAATCAAACTTGACCTATGGAGCTAATAAAACCCTCTTGGGAAAATTGGCCTCATACCTTGTCTGTAGTCCCTGCACAGGGTTCCTCACTTGTGGTAAGTAAAGAATGTCACTTTCTGAGGTGCCCATGAGCCCCAAGTTTATATTGGAACCTTAAGAGGAGAGGATCATCCAACTCACAACTATCTGATGATAGAAATTCATGGTTTGGCTTGGCTTTAAAAATGTCTTATGTAAGATTGCTTCTAGGGAACAAAGTTTCATCAAAGTCAACTTAAAAGCCTATGTAAAAATGATTATTCTTGCTGCAATATGTACAAATAATCAGGTCGAGTATAATAAGGCATATCAGTACTATTATTATTTATCTTTAGTAAAAATGGAAAACTGGAGAGAGAAAAATTACATTTCACAAAACTGTAGTACACCTGTTGTTAGATTCTAGTCTTGCCTAATATTTTTCAATATTTATTGTTTTCCATAGTTTGGACCAAGTTCAAATTTTCCTTGGCCACAAATCTTCAAAATAATGTTTTTAGTTTTTTTCTTCTTTTTTCCCCCAATTTTTTCCAATTTAAAATTGCTAAAATTTAAGCTGTACTTTCATAAAGTCCTGTGAATTGAAGGTAGACTACTTAAACTTCAGAAGAAAATATCAGTAGCACGTTTACTTATGTAAGTCACTTTCATACCTGCGTACTAATGTGTAGACTTCAGAGTAATGTGGCCTACACTGATTTTCCAGGATTGTTCATTTGTTTTTTGTTGCTTTTGTCACTTTCTCCCCCAATTTTCTCTTCATAGAACATAAGACTTGACAACCTGCTAAAAATGAGCTTTTCTAATAATTTGGGACCTACTTGTCTAGGAATAAACCATCCTAGCCATGAGAGATCAGATGAAACCTGAGACAAGACACTCATTTCCTTCTAAAATGCTTTCTCCAAAAGGTTTTAAAAAATAAAATAAGGAAAACATGAAAGGAAAATATATTGGGAACCCCAAATCACTAAACTAAAGAGAAAAGTCAAGCTGGTAATTGCTTAGTGCCAACCTGCCTCCCATTCCATTTAGTCAACCCCCTGCTCACTGAGATAAATGTATATGCTTCCTTCGGAGAGGTTAAACAGAAACTCAAAAGAATGCAACCATTTTCCTCTTATCTACCTATGACCTGGACATCTCCTTCCCACTTCCATTTGTCCCACCTTTCCAGACCAAACAAATGTTTATCTAACATATGTTGATTGATGTCTTATATCGCCCTAAAATGTATAAAACCAAATTGTGTCTTGATCACCTTAGGCAGATGTCATCAGGACCTCCTGAAACTGTGTCATCTGAGGCTGTGTCATGGACACACATCCTCAACTTTGACAAAATAAACTTTCTAAATTAACAGACTTGTCTCCAATTTTGGGGGTTCACTAGGGCATGGACATCTTTGAGGACCATTATGTAGACTATCACAGTCCTGCTTTGAGAATTATGTTCTTTAGATAGGGGCTGCTGCTGTGATGGATGCTCTCTGGGTAAACCAAAAACAAGGTAGCTGACCTTTAGTTCCTGATTGGTTAAGACCTTCATGTTCCAAGCCCCCAGTAACATCTCTCAGTAAGAGATAATAAGTGACTGATAATTTCAGGGAAAAAACCTAGTTGACAGAGTTCGACATGACAGCTTATTGGTCAAATACATAAATGTAATAGTGTAATAGTTGTTGGGGGTGTGGGTGGGGAAGTAATAATATAAACTGAAAAGCATTCCTCAGCCCTGAAAGACATATATATGCCTTTCTGGGCTGAGGAACATATATATATATGTTTACTATATATATATATATATATATATATATATATATATAGTAAAAATATTTTTAGTAGCTGATAATGAGGGGTGGGCCGTAGATAAGAACAAAGAGTTTATTCCATATAAATTCCATATAAACTATCTCTCTCTTCATGGAACCACCTTTAATTGTGTTATCTGTGTACACTCTCCTTGGGATCGGTTAGGCAAAAATAAAAATGGTTTAAGACATTCTAATCATGCTATTAGAATGAAGAGATTATTAAAAGGATTGTAGTATGCTGATTAACCAAGTCAGAGCTGGTTATTTCCCACTCAAGTCTGACTGGTTTAGGTGTTATCTTAATAACTGCTGGATAAGTTTCTCTGAAAGTTTGAAAAATCAGATATCTGGTTACTTTTTTCCACTCACATTATCTTGACTCTCCCTCCGTAACTGCCTTTTTTTTTTTTTTTTTTTTATGAACACTATCTCTCCCATAGGTGACAGGTAGGCTTGGTAACTAGGATGAAATCATATTATTCCCATTGGAGTAAGCTTGTAGCAATATTATTTTAGAGTTAGGTGGCTACATTTTATGACATTATGTCCTGACTCTTAGAATGGGATTTGGAACAACATGACATTTAGAGAATACTGTTAACTGTACCTGGGAAATTGCCTGGTTGTTCCAAGTGTACACTTGGGTTAAGAACATCATATTAAATAAAGCAATCACAGAGTTGTAAACATAAGCCTTCCCATAGGTTCAGAGTAAGGACTCTTAATTACTTGTTAATAGATAGGGTATAGGGAGGATGAGTGTAGATAGCCAATGACAGAACTATGGCCTAGAGGAAAGAAACCATATTTGAATGTGTATGTGGGGAATGATGCTTAGTTATCATGTGTGTTTGTGAGAGTGCATAATGCTGGCATCTGCTCAGCTTCTGGAGAGTCCTCAGGAAATTTGGAATCATCCTGGAATGTGAAGGGGAAGCAGGCTTATCTTACATGGCTGGAGTGGAAGGAAGGGCAGGGAGGTGGTGCATACTTTTAAATAACCAGATCTCCTGAGAATTCACTCACTATACAATACCAAAGGAAGATGATGGTAAACCATTAAAAATCGCCCCTAAGATTCAATCACTTCCCATTAGGCCCCACCTCTGACAATGGGTATTAAAATTTGACATGAGATTCAGATGAGGACACAAATTCAAACCATATGATATATCCTTTTTACTCTAAGACAATACAATTTTGAGGAATATGCCTGATGAAAATAATAAAATAATGGATCCAATTAAGGCATCAATGAAATAACTTTAGTGGTTATTGCACTACACTAAAGTGCGCCCATGTTTCTACAGCCATAGTCCATTTTCAGTCCTCTTGTTGTTTGATTTTTCAGGATCAGTGGACACAGTTGATCACTCTCTAATGCCCAAAATACTATATTCATCTGACTTCTGGGAGACCACTCTCTCCTGGACTTCCTCTCATTTTCTGATTGCTCCTTCTCAGGATCTTCTTGAATTATCCTCAAGTCTTCATCTTGCAAGCACTGAAGTGCCCCAGCACTAAGTTTTGGGTGTCTCTTTTCTACTTACAGTAACTCCCTTAGTGACCTCATTCAGGATCATGGTGTTACATGCCATATATATTATGCCTCTTAGATTTATATCTCTTGTCCAGACCTTGCTCTGAACGCATGACTCATGTATTCAGCTGTTTACTGAGCAACTCCAAATGCGTGTCTTACATATAGCAAAAGTAATGCGTTTTTTCACTTTCAGCAATATGAACTGCCCATAATTTCCATTATTCATTACACTAAGGGGAGCTAAAACCCTTGTCATTACACACACACACACACACATACTCACACACATACACACAAACACACACACACACACACACACATACGGAGAGAGACAGAGAGACTTAAGAGGATTCTAAAAGGTAGAGAAAAGAAGGCAGAGCTATTAGGAACCTCGGAATGTGAAGAGGTGATACCTCGAAACACCAACAGCAGCAAACAACAAACAAAAATGTTCTAACAGAAGTCTGTCCTCTCTAATAAAAGGCCCGGGAAAATGACAGCCTAGCAAGATAGAAAAGATTTAGGCAATATTCATTCTATTTTAGCCAAATGTCACAAGAAAATCCTGTGGCCCCACCCTATCCACTCAAGCAAAGGCTATGTGAGGAACCTAGACTTCAATCCTCAGGAGAATATAATGAGGCTCCCTAACACACGGATGGAGAATGAGAAAGAAGTTGTCTAATATTTGCTTGAATCTCTCTAGGTGTATAGCCAAACACTCATGCTTTCTGTGGTTCAAGTCCCAGGTTCCAATTTGAGGATCAACAATACATTTCCTTTGCTGTGACAGAGAAGAGATATGAGTGATTTTTGAAAAATGCAACAAAATTCAGACATCTAAATTTCACTCTCTTCCAGGTAACCAATATGGCCAGCCCCTCAACTTGTTCTCATGTTGCTGGTAATCCTTCAGTCGCTGTTGAAATTTCTTTTCATGTTTTATAATTATCTTGTGAACAAGTGATAAATCATTTTTTATTTTATTATATTGTTTTAATAAAGTTTCCATCAACAGAAAAATGGATCTTTTTGAATATCCTTGGTGTTGATATTTATCCTAGAAACTATATTTGAATATTTAGAAATTGCAAAATGAGACTTAGTGTTCAATGTGCTAAATCATATAGGAGCTCAAGCTGAATAATGCATTTATGGATCAAAAACATGATATGACCAGAAAATAATAATAATGGATTTTTGGCTCTGACTTTGCTTTCAAAAAATAATTTTTGCAAAGCTTCACATCTAATGAATGTAGCTTTTCAATACAACTACTTCAAAGAGGACAGTCTTCCTTTTCTTTGTGGGAGTGTATGTCTGTGTGTGTCTGTGTGAGTGTGTTAAGCTCCTTTATTACACATTTGCAGTTTCCTTGCTAGTTTCTTCAATGCACCAAGGCTTTGAGCATCTGCAGACAAGAAAAGACACTGTGCATGGAAGGAATGAACGCTGTTATGAGAAAACTTTTTTCAAGGTATCCAAAGTTTTAAATTTCCTTTCTTACGAACTTTTCTCTACATAGGCATATACAAAGTAACATAACTAATTTCATGTACATATCATTTCTCAATGTCTCGTATTTGAACAATTTTGCAGTGCTGAAATATAGGCACTCTTTGAAAATAATTATCATTTATTTGTGTCTAGGATTTGTAGCCAGTAGTATTGCTTTTCAGATAAGCAGCACAATTCATGAAAATCTTGTTTCCTAGTATTGTTTCTAAAAATGAAATGTTTGCTGAGACGATGTCATAAAGTACTTTATAATTCTTTGTTGACTGCTCCCTTATGGATAGATAGGACAAAGATTGTCTTCCTTCTGACCAGGAGAGGGCACTGGTGGTTCTTGAATCAGCAGCTCCAGGATGAGAGCTAAGAGAATTGAGAGAGAGGTGTTTTCTTCATTTTTAGCACTCTAGCTACTTTTGTGATGTTGTGAAACTTACATTTATTTACATATATGAATAGCTTAACAGAGGAAGTTGTGAGGAGCTAGGAAGCCATTAATAATATTTATGTATGTCAATTATAAGGAAGACCTTTTGCTTGACTCATTAAGAACTCAGCTATCTACACATTTGCTAGAGTAGAAATCAAATTAGATCTCAGCAGCTTCCTGACATTGTGCCTTGTTTGGCAGAGGTTGAAAAAAATGTCTGAGAAATCTTGCCTTAGCTGGACTAAATGGCAAGAGGGATCAGAGTACTTTAGAAAGAAAATAAATTATAAGTCCCTGAAGTATTATACATGCTCTGAGTATTTACCTGCAGTGATTTTCTTTTCTTAATTCATGGTTATTTGGAGTTACTGGTCTCGGTTCAGATAACGACTTTTTAGACTCAGAACTTATTAGGTGAGAAAGAGCTGTGATTTTGTTTTAAAAAATCACCCTTATGTGATTCAGATGTTAAACTTATTGCTTAGCACCATGTTTCTAAATGGGTGCCAAAATCAGAATGTGCTCTATTTGATTGCTGCTATTAACCCAATGGGAAGATTCATTTCAGACAATGAAGAATTATTAGGATCAACAGCAGGATGTATGTGTAGCAAGCAAATGGTCAGCTGGTGAAATTCATGGGGCAAAAACATCGTACATTTCTTCTTGTTGTTAAAATCACCCCTTAAGGGAACTCTTTCTCCAAAATTTTCCTGTGAAAATGCAAATAGTTGACTCAGAAGAAATATATTAACATTTTAGTTAACCAAATAGTTAACCAAAGATACAATTTGTTGTTGTTGTTGTTGGGGGAAAATGCAGAAGGGCAGAAGGGAATGAGTTTGGAGAACAAAACACTGCATGGAGTCATAAGGCCTAGCAGGCTTAGTAGATTCTGGGCAGCCTGATGTAGCAGGGGCATATTTGGGCCTAGTGATAGATCTGAGGTATTGGTCAGGAGAAAGTCCAAGATAAATTTTGTTCATTCTGTACTTGTCCAGGCTTCCTCCACAACTACTCTTAAACAGTACCACCTTTCAGGTACTGTCCAATGCATTTTTTCATCTGTCACATTTATATTTGTTGTGATATAATTTTACAGTTGGAGATAGTTTTGACAGTTGTATCAACATTTTAAAAGTTGTTTTCATAAATGTTATTTGTCTCAAATGTCACATAAATACAACTTCTCATTTTGATTAATTTGTGATGAAAAATAAATATATATATATTTTCTACTTATTCTGCTAATTCTAATATATTTAACTTTGTTTCTGTATACAACAGTACTTTAGAAGTATTTGTTGAGGAGGGGTGCACCAAGATGGCTGGGAGAAGACATCACCAGAATGCATCTCCCAGCGATACACAGAGGGCTGGAGGATTTTACAATTCCAAACGAGATACCAGGTTCATTTTGGTGGGACTGATAGGGCATTGAAAATAGGCCGAGAGAAGGAGCTGCAGGGCGAGAGCTTCCCAGGGGGGCAAATTCAAGATGGGGGTGGCACGTCCCCACCTGAAACATGCAGTTGTCTCAGAGGAGGGAACTTAACCACCTGGGTGCTCCGATTCGGATCCTGTGCTGACCTCATCCCTCCTGCAACCCACAGTCCATGAGAGCCCTGCCATATGGTGGGGCGCTGAGGGTAGTCAATGTAAATCTGAGCAGCGGCTACCACTGGGTTCGGCAAGTTGTCACAGGGATCTGGGCAGAAGTTTAGACTAATGCCAGTGGGAGGGACTGTCCCACAGAGGAGGCAGAGTTGAAAGCAGGGAAACAGACCATAAGGCCTGGCAGGCCCCACCTTCACAGAATTCAAACTGAAGCCCTCACTAGAGAGCTTGGCAGTAAATACACCAGCTTGACCCTAACCAGGAAGATCCAGCTGTTGAAGGAGAGACATCATTGGGAAGGCAAGGCCAATCTCACCTGAAAACAAACTCCAGGGAAGGACCACCCCAACCAACAACCTGACTGAAGCTGAGAGAGCCCAGCAACGCCCTCTACAGGCCAAACAAGATATAGCTCCAACCTCAAAAGATAAAAACGTCCACTCAGAGACTCCTCCTGAAATCACCAATGTCAAAGATCAAAGGGAGATAAATCCATGAAGATGGGAAAAAACCAGCACAAAAAGGATGAAACCATCAAAGAACGAACACCTCTTCTCCTTCCAGGGATCACAATTCCTCACCATTGAGGGAACAAAAAAAGATGGAGAATGAATTTGATGAATTGACAGAAGCAGGCTTCAGAAGGTGGGTAATAGCAAACTTCTCTGAGTTAAAAGACCATATTATAACCCAATGCAAACAAACTAAGAACCTTGAGAAAAGGTTAGATGAAATGCTAACTAGAATAACCAGCTTAGAGAAGAACATAAATGACTTGATGGAGCTGAAAAACACAGCATGAGAACTTCACAAAGCATACACAAGTTTCAACAGCTTAACTGATCAAGCAGAAGAAAGGATATCAGAGATAGTAGGTCAAATCAATGAACTAAAATGAGATGGCAAGATTTGAAAAAAAAAGTGAAAAAAATTAAACAAAGTCTCCAAGAACTATGCGACTATGTGAAAAGACCTAATCTATGCTTGATTAGCATACCTGAATGTGACAGGGAGAATGAATCCAAGTTGGAAAACACTCTTCAAGATATTATCCAAGAGAACTTTCCCAACCTAACAAGGCAGGCCAACATTCAAATCCAGGAATTACAGAGAACACCATGAAGATATTCTTCAAGAAGAGCAGCCCCAAGGTACACAATTGTGAGATTCACCAGAGTTGAAATGAAGGAAAATCTCCTAAGGGCAGCCAGAAAGAAAGGTTGAGTCACCTACAAAGGAAAGACCATCAGACTCACAGCAGATCTCATGGCAGAAACCCTGCAAGCTAGAAGGGAATGGGGGCCATTATTCAACACCCTTAAAGAAAAGAACTTTCAACCCAGAATCTTATATCCAGCCAAACTAAGCTTCATAAGTGAAGGAGAAATAAAATCCTTTATGAACAAGCAATTGCTGAGAGATTTCATTACTACAAGACCTGCCTTACAAGAGCTGATGAAGGAAGCACTGAACAGGGAAAGGAACAACCAGTACCAGCCACTGCAAAAACATACTACATGGTAAATGGTAAAGAACAATGATGAAAAATGATGCAATGCTGATGTCAACTAAAGGGCAAAATAACCCACCAGTAACAAAATGGCAGTATCAAAGTGAAACATAACAATATTAACGTTGAATGAAAATAGCCTAAACACCCCAAACAAAAGACACAGACTGGCAAACTGGATAAAAAGTCAAGACCCATTGGTGTGCTGTATTCAGGACACCCATCTCACATGCATAGACCCACATAGACTCAAAATAAAGGGATGGAAGAAGATTTATCAAGCAAATAGAGAGAAAAAAAACACAGGGGTAGCAATCCTAGTCTCTGGTAAAAGGGACTTTAAACCAACAAAGATCAAAAGAGACAAAGAAGGGCATTACATAGTGGTAAAAGGATCAATGCAACAAGAAGAGCTAACTATCCTAAATATATACGCACCCAATGCAGGAGCACCCAGATATATAAAGCGAGTTCTTAAAGACCTACAAAGAGACTTAGACTCTTGCACAATAATAGTGGGAGACTTTAACATTCCACTGACAATATTGGACAGATCAATGAGACAGAAAATCAACAAAGATATCCAGGATTTAAATGCAGATTTGGACCAACTGTACCTAATAGACATTTACAGGACTCTCCACTCCAAATCCACAGAATACACATTCTTCTCAGCACCACATTGCATTTACTCCAAAACTACCACATAATTGGAAGTAAATCACCCTGAGCAAATGCAAAAGAATAGAAATCATAACAAACAGTCTCTCAGACCATAGCACAATCAAATTAGAGCTCAGGATTAAGAAAGGTACTCAAAACCACACAATCACATGGAAATTGAACAACATGCTCCAGATTGACAAATGGATAAACAATGAAATGAAGGCAGAAATATAAACATTCTTTGAAACCAACGAGAATGAAGACACAACATACCAGAACCTATGGGACACATTTAAAGCAGTGCCTAGGGAGAAATTTATAGCAGTAAATGCCCACATGAGAAACAAGGCAAGATCTAAAATCGACACCCTATCATCAAAATTGAAAGAGCTAGAGGAGAAAGATTCAAAAAAACCTCAAAAGCTAGCAGAAGACAAGAAATAACTAAGAGCAGAACTGAAGGAGATGGAGACACAAAAAACCCTTCAAAAAATCAATAAATCCAGGAGCTGGTTTTTTGAAAAGATCAACAAAATAGACCACTAGCCAGATTAATAAAAAATAAAAGAGAGAATAATCAAATAGATGTAATAAAAAACGATAAAGGGGATATCACCACCAATTCCTCAGAAATACAAACTACCATCAGAGATTACTGCAAAAACTCTATGCACATAAACCAGTAAATATGGAAGAAATGAATAAATTTTTGGACACTTGCACACTTCCAAGACTAAGCCACAAAGAAGTTGAAACCCTAAATAAACCAATAACAAGTCTGAAGTCGAGGCAGCAATTAATAGCCTACCAACCAAAAAACAGTCCAAGTCCAGACGGGTTCACAGTTGAATTCTACCAGACATAGAACAGGAGTTGGTACTATTCTGAAACTATTTCAAACAACACAAAAAGAGGGAATTTTTCCCAAATCATTTTATGAGACCAATATCATCCTGATACCAAAATATGGCAGAGACCCAACTATAAAAGAAAACTACAGGCCAGTATCCATGATGAACACTGATGCAAAAATCTGCAATAAAACACTGGCAAACTGATCGCAACAGCACATCAAAAAGCTTATCCACCACAATGAAGTAGGCTTCATCCTGGGGATGCAAGGCTGGTTCAACATACACAAGTCTATAAACATAATTCACCACATAAACAGAAACAAACACAAAAACCACATGATTATCTCAATAGACACAGAAAAGTCCTTCGCAAAATTCAACAGCCTTTATGCTAAAAACTCTCAATAAACTAAGTATTGATGGAATGTATCTCGAAAAAGTAAAAACTATTTAGGACAAAGCCACAGCCAACATCATACTGAATGGGCAAAAATTAGAAGCATTCCCTTTAAAAACTGGCACTAGACAAGGATGTCCTCTCTCACCACTCCTATTCAATTTAGTATTGTAAGTTCTAGCCAGAGCAATTATGCAAGAAAAAGAAATAAAGGGCATTCAATTAGGAAAAGAAGAAGTCAAATTGTCCCTATCTGCAGATGACATGATCATATATTTAGAAGACCCCATTGACTCAGCCCAAAACCACCTAAAGCTGATAAGCAACTTCGGCAAAGTCTCAGGATACAAAATCAATGTGCAGGAATCACAAGCATTCCTATACACCAATAACAGACAAAGAGACAGCCAAATCATGAGCAAACTCCCATTCACAATTGCTACAAAGATAATAAAATACCTAGGAATACAACTAACAAAGGAGGAAAAGATCTCTTCATGGAGAACTATAAACCACTGCTCAAGGAAATAAGAGAGGACACAATCAGATGGAAAAACATTCCATGATCATGATTAAGAAGAACCAATATGGTGAAAATGGCCATAGTGCCCAAAGTAAATTATAGATTCAATGCTATCCCCATCAAGCTACCATTGACCTTCTTTGCAGAACTGGAAAAAAACACTTTAAACGTCATATGGAACCAAAAGAGAGCCTGCATAGCCAAGACAATCCTAAGCAAACAGAACAAAGCTGGAGGCATCGTGCTACCTAACCTCAAACTACACTATGAGGCTACTGTAATCAAAACAGAGTGGTACTGGTACCAAAACAGAGAAATAGACCAATGGAACAGAAAATAGGCCTCAGAAGCAACAATACACATGTACAACCATCTGATCTTTGACAAACTGGACAAAAACAAGCAATGGGGAAAGGATTCCCTGTTTAATACATGGTGTTGGGAAAACTGGCTAGCCATATGCAGAAGCTGAAACTGGACCCCTTCCTTACACCTTATACAAAAATTAACTCTAGATAGATTAAAGATTTAAACATAAGAACTAACACTGTAAAAACTCTAGCAGAAAACTTAGGCAAAACCATTCAGGACATAGGCACAGGCAAGGACTTCATGACTACAACACCAAAAGTAATAGCAACAAAAGCCAAAATAGACAAACGGGACCTAATTAAACTTAAGAGCTTCTGCACAGCAAAAGAAACAATCATTAGAGTAAACTAGCAGCCAATAGAATGGGAAAAAATTTTGCAATCTACCCATCAGACAAAGGGCTAATTTCCAGAATCTACAAAGAACTAAAGCAGATTTACAAGAAAAAAACAAACAAACCCACTCAAAAGTGGGTGAAGTATATGAACAGACACTTTTCAAAAGACAAATATGCAGCCAACAAACATGAAAAAAATGCTAATCATCATTGGGTCATTAGAGAAATTCAAATCAAAACCACATTGAGATACCATCTCATGCCAGTTAGAATGGGTATCATTAAAAAAAATCTGGAGACAACAGATGCTGGACAGGATATGAAGAAAAAGGAATACTTTTATACTGTTGGTGGGAGTGTAAATTAGTTCAAGCATTATGGAAGACAGTGTGGCAATTCCTCAAGGATCTAGAAATAG
>CAUYLG010063671.1:0-25121 GCA_963573385.1 Cacajao melanocephalus
TAAAAACCCTAGAAGAAAACCTAGGCAATACCATTCAGGACATAGGCATAGGCAAGGACTCCATGACTAAAACACCAAAAGTAATGGCAAAAAAAAGCCAAAGTAGACAAATGGGATCTGATTAAACTCCAGAGCTTCTGCACAGCAAAAGAAACACTCATCAGAGTGAACGGCAACCAACAGAATGGGAAAAAAATTTTGCAACCTAACCATCTGACAAAGGCCTAATATCCAGAATCTACAAAAAACTAAAACAGATTTACAAGAAAAAAGCAAGCCCATTCAAAAGTGGGTGAAGGATATGAATTTTACAAAAAAAGACATATATGAGGCCAACAAACATATGAAAAAATGCGCATTGTCACTGATCATTAGAGAAATCCAAATCAAAACTACATTGAGCTACCATCTCATGCCAAGCATTGGCAATCACTAAAAATTCTGGAGACAACACATGCTGGAGAGGATGTGGAGAAATGGGAACACTTTTACACTGTTGATGGGAGTGTACATTAGTTCAACCATTGTGGAAGACAGTGTGGTGATTCCTCAAGGATTTAGAAATAGAAATTCCATTTGACCCAGCAATCCCATTATTGGGTATATATCCAAAGGATTATAAATTGTTCTACTATAAGGAGGCATGCACATGAATGTTCATTGCAGCACTATTTACAATAGCAAAGACTTGGAAACAACCCATGTGCCCATCGATGATAGACTGGACAGGGAAAATGTGGGACATATACACCATAGAATACTATGCAGCCATAAAAAACAATGAGTTCATGTCCTTTGTAGGGACATGGATGACTCTGGAAACCATCATTCTCAACAAACTGACACAAGAATGCAAAATCAAACACTGCATGTTCTCACTCATAGGTGGGTGTTGAATGATGAGAACACATGGACACAGGGAGTGGGAGCATCACATACTGGGGTCTGTCGGGGGGAACTAGGAGTGGAACAGTGGGGGGCGGGTGGGCAGCTGGAGAGTTATAACATAGGCAGAAATTCCAGATATAGGTGATGGGGAGGAAGGCAGCAAACCACATTGCCATGTATGCAGCTATGCAACAATCTTGCATGTTCTTCACATGTACCCCAAAACCTACAGCACAATAATATATATATATATATATATATATACACACACACACATATATAAATTATTTTTTTTCTTTTTTTGAGAGAGAGTTTTGCTGTTGTCACCCAGGCCGGAGTGCAATGCTGCCATCTTCTATCGAAATATAAACACTGTCATATAGCACAATTGGAAAAAACTGGTCCAGAAATTGACCCGTTTGAGTTTTTATGAATTTGAGTGATTTACATAATAACTTGACATTTTAATGACTCATGGTCAACAAATACTTAAATACAAAAGCTTAGTCATAGAAGAGAGAATTGTTAGTTGTGTGGAATCCTTCAAATTTAGACATATGCAACAGCTATGATGTTTTTCTTAACCACGATCAATTTACAGTATCCAGATTAAAATTTTTCTGGCTACTTAAAAATACTGTGTGATCATTGTACCACTTTTCAAAGTTAAAAATAACCCAAGGAATATCTACATGTATACAATGAGGTATAATATCAGAAATTGTAATTTGAGTGATTTTGATAATCAAGTAGGGAAAATGTTACCCCACTATTTAATTTAAAAAAACAAATTTTTAAAAATTTGTTTTTATTATGACTTAGGGGGGTGGACCATAACTAAAGTGGGATACATTTTTACATGTTTTGGCTGTACCATAAAGTATAGCATTACTTTAGAAAATAATAAAAATGCATTCCTGCATTCTGAAAAGACTGTGCTATCATTTGGTTCAATGAAATTAGGATAGGAAAAGACAACAGTTCCATTTTTTAATTATTTTATATATTCTATTACAAATTATTTTTCCAAACTAAGAAACTAACACAACAATCTTATGCGGCTATCATTTGAAATCACTACAGATTACAGTTCTGTTAGTTTAAAAAACATTGCTATATATTTAGATAAGCAGTGAAACTAAAATCAAAAGCTTCTCAGATGAGATATTTCTAAGTGAATTTAGATCCCATGGCAGTGTGTTTAACTCAAAGTTTTATCTGGGCTTCAGTGAAACCTAGATTGTATAAACCTTCAGATGAGATACACCATGCACATAACTTTGAGTTACTTTTCTATGTAACTTCTTAGAACATAACTTCAGATTTTCAAAGTTGACATAGCATTTCCAAAGTTCTGGGCTTTCTAAAATGGTTGGAGAAAATTGTATTGAACTTTTATTCAAAAGTTATTTTTATTTCAAAAAAAAAGTAGGTATTGCATTATACCGTATACAGGGTAGTTTAATAAAATTAGTAATTATGATAAAGAAATCAGTTAAATTGTATTGTGTGGTCAGGATAAAATCTAGGATGCAAAAACTGCTGTCAAATTATATTATATAAGAGTAACTGAATATTGTAAGTTCATATGTCAGGTCCAAATAACCAAAGCAAAGCAAAGCAAAACAAAACAAAAAAAATTTTATTTCAAACCACAAAAGCTGAAAATACATAAAATGCACTTAACACACTATTTTGTTAGTAACCTTGATACAAATACACGACAGAGAGTCAGAGAAGGCAATTTTTTAAGAAGTTGGAGTAAGGCAAAGAGAGATAAGTCCAAGCAATCTGTCGAAGTATGCACACATCCAAACGTCTGGACTAATTCAGAAATAAAATCAAGGATCAAGAACAATGATAGGAAATGCCCTCAAAAGCTTTTAGGATATAGCAAATAGTAAATGTGTAAAATTTCCTGCTTCAATACAGTGTTGAAAGGTGAAGATTATCAAAAATATTAGAGTGCATAGTTCCCTGTTAAAAACAATAAACACTCGGTGTCCAAAACCAAAACCTAAACCTAAAAATCTAGTCCAAACCAAGCAGATCTGCAAGGAAAATGATGCTCTCAGACTTACAGCTTCCTCCTGCTTCAGAGGAATATCTAAGGTATAACTGAAAAAAGAATTCAAGGTTACAGTTATTAATCAAGTTCCTTAGTCTACATAGATTCTATTTTTCAATTATGGGAGAATCCTCCATTTAGCAATGTACATGTGATTTGTATAACTGTCCCATTAAATTAATTGCACCAATTGAGAACAATTTACACAAATGTTTTATGGAACCATCATCAAAATTAATATGGCATGATACATATTACCTTTTTTTTCCCTATATAACTTATCAAATTTCTCCACATTCAATTTGATAAGGACTTTGGCAGCAATCTACATTTAATTTTAAGCTTGCAGAAAATTGGGTTATAAGCCTATGAGCCATAAGTCAGCAACAAAGCATTATTTATGATTCTTAAGAAACAACTGTTCCTTTGAGTCACAAATCACAGAACTATTGAAACTCCCAGCTGGAAGGAACCTTGGAGATAATCTAAACATTTTACAGATGAAGAAATAGCTACCTACAGAGATCAAGAAATGGACAAATGGCTTTGTAGTTTAATAGTGAAGGCAGGATTAGAACTTGAGTCTCCTGACTCCAAAATGAGAACTTCACCACTATCTTCCACTATGACTTATTGCTTCTCATACTATATAACAGATTAACAACAGAGACATTTTTTTGTATTATGGTCTGCTAGATATGTGTTAAAAGCTTTACTGAACTGAATATATTAACCCTAAAAAATGCTGATTTTCTCTTATAATTATAGCTATGTCATTACTGTTTTAATAACTGCAAAATGGTTTTTGAATATTTGGATGGGAAAATGTCAAATTTTTTATTCATTTGGTAGAATCACATATTGATTTGGAATAACATACTCCTAAAGTCAAAACCAAATTATTGGTACTTTTTTCCCCCAAGTTTAGTTATTTAATATTTCAGGTAAATTTATAAAGGGATTGTGAAAGTATAGAATATGGGAGTGTGGAATTTACAAAGAATAATTTCAGAAAAGCAATAAAGTCACTAGTTAAATGTGTTTATGCTTTAAAAAGTTTTATCCATTTATGCTTTAAGAAGTTTCTAAACTACAAATGTTTTAATAACTTGTCTCCTAATCTTAAAAGCCCATCTTCTTACTGGAAGATTTGATGAGCTAACTTCTGCTAAGTCTAGATTTGGGGTGTTTCCTTGTTTGTTCTGGTAATTTAGCTTTTAATATTTACTTATTCCTGTAAAAAATTGTTTAAAATTCAAAAGTAAAAATAACAGAGAATAGTAGAAAACAACTTTTTCTTCTGTTCAGACCTCAAACTAGTTATCTTCCCTGCGTCAAACACTGATTTAGGTTTTTGATTATACTTTTAGAAATATTTTATGCATTTATAAGCATATATAGTCATTTATTTTATATACACGTATGTTAATACAGATATACATACATCTATATATACTATATATTATATATATGTGTGTACATATACACAAACACACATTTGAGATAGGATCTTATGTTTCAACAGGCTGGAGTACATCAGAGCGATCATAGCTTACTGAAGCCTCAACCTCCTGGGTTCAAGTGATCCTCCCACCTCAACCTCCCAGGTAGCTGGGACCACAGACAGGCACCAACATGAGTGGCTACTTTGCTTATTTTTAAATTTTTTTAGAGATATGAATCTATGTTACCCAGACTGGTCTCAAACTCCCAAGCTCAACCAGTCCTCCCAACACAGCCTTCCAAAGCGTTGGGATTCCAGGCATGAGCCACACCTGTCTTATTTTATATGTTAAAGAGAGCATTCACTAATATTTTTCCCCTAAATATTTATTGTCCAAAAAAAAACATTTTGGAAAGAAAAAAGTCTGATATATCCTTTACAGTAACAGACACTAAATTTCTTTCTCATATTTTAACCACGTCTATATGTGCTCCTGATTGCCTTGCATGTACAAGGTAATGTAGGACATACAGAAAAATATCAGGCACAGTACCCCCTATAGAGAAGAACACTGACAAAAACTGATACCGTTCTTACTCTATTTCCGGAAGGATTATCAAAATACTGGTTTGATACTGGGAGACCCTCTGTTCTCATACATTTTCTTCTGACATTAAAATAAAAATGCCATTTGGACAAAAATCACTGAATGTATAGGGGTTTAACTGTTAAGTTTCAAAAATTGTTTTTGTTTTTTTTTTTACTAAGTTTGGTGAAGACTTAAAAACGAATTTTGATCATCTTTATATGGGAAATAAGCAGTTTGATATATTTCTCTCCTCCTTAATACAAAGCTCCTCTAAAAAGCAACCTCTTTTATTAAGCCCACGTCCAGAACTTCACTTGATTCAGTTATGTATTTGCTGTTTGTTCATGAGAATCATATAGAAGCTTATAAATGATATTAGTATCTAGAGGAGACTGACTATAAAATATTAATTCACTTACTCAAGTAAAGAATGTAGCCAAATAAATGCCCCTCACCAGTGAAAACGTATGAGGCCTTTTCACTGGTGATTGAAATCCCTATTTCAGTGGCTATTTTAACGGCTACTCTTAAGGAGCTTTAAAGAGAGGGCTTACAATACACTAAGTTGTGGTTAGTGTTCTTATTAATGCCTAATATCAGAACTCTATCTGAAGGGGAAAAACGTTTTGATAACTGTTGAAAAATGTTCCATTAAAGTACTAAAGAAACTTTAATAACATGCAATTAAAGAGGTGCTGGAAACAAAAGATGTTAACTTTACCTAAGCCTAGTTCATTTTCTTAAATCAGAATATTGACTCGTGGAAATCTAAATAATGTCTTGGTATAAAAAGTTTGAGAATTACTAGTCAAACCCTGTTAGGCTGGCTACTTTATTTCAATATTTGTAATTTAACTTAGTAAAGCAATTTTGCATTGTGTCCTCCATAATCAGGATTTAGTATTTTCCAAACTAATTTGTTTTAAGGATTATTTTGGGCTGGGCACGGTGGCTCATGCCTGTAATCCCAGCACTTTGGGAGGCCGAGGCGGGTGGATCACGAGGTCAGGAGTTCGAGACCAGCCTAACCAACATGGTGAAACCTCGTCTCTACTAAAAATACAAAAATTAGCTGGGCGTGGTGGCACATGCCTGTAATCCCAGCTACTCAGGAGGCTGAGGCAGGAGAATTGCCTGAAGCTGGGAGGCGGAGGTTGCAGTGAGCCAAGATCGTGCTACTGTTCTCCAATCTGGGCAACAGAGTGAGACTTCTTCTCAAAAAAAAAAAAATTATTTTGTTATTCTAGGGCATCTTGTGGGATTAATGCTCCTAGAATGCACTTCCAGACAGTGTTTGGAACCTGGATTTTACCTACAGTACCATGCCATAGGTAACTAATGCATGGTACCCTGAGGGTTCCACTTTGATTTTTGCGGACCATCTCTCTTTCTCTAGGTCAATGACTAACAGGTATTTGAGAATTCTTCCAGTGAACCTAGGGGAGAAAATTGTTGGTTTATCCTTGCTCAGATACCACAGAGAGCTTTTTGTTTTAAGAACCTTGACACCTTTTGTAAATGCAACTGGCAGTTGTAAGAATGAAGTGTATTAAATTTAAAGATTGTTTTCTAACCACAGGGGTCTAGGTCAAGTCACTGGAAGGATTAGTATACCACAGTTCTTCAGACATTTGCTTCAGTGTTTTATCATTCTCAGTCACTTGCTTTCCCAAAGCAGAAAGAACAGAGAGAGAAGTAATTAAGTACAATTTCTTCCTCCTCTACAGGAAACCAAGATGACAACAACAATTTGTTACCTTCAGGAAATAAGGGAGCAATTAAAGGAGAGATAAATCTTCTAGGATTTTTCTAAATCTTTAACTCATTTTACAGCAGCCTATTACCAAGTGCTAGTGTGTATTCTGGCTTCATTTGGAACATTGTCTTACCTATGTTTGACACCTAATAACTTTGGTGATTAATTGATTGACTGAACAACCACTGGCAAAAAGAGGAATAAGACTTAGAAAGTAATAGTTGAGCAGATTTTAAGACAATGTGATTAAGGCTCTTTGTAAAAATTTAGTGAATCCAAGAGTCCATATTCATAGAAATATTGTGACAAACAGAAGAAATAAAGATATAAGAAAAGGCTTCTATTTTCTGTAGTCAGGCTCTCATTTAGTTACTTAGGCATATGTAGTGTGTCCCTGCCACACTGATGACATAAAATCACATTCTTGTACTCAGTTCTGGTAATAAAATCTAAATTTGTTTTGCTCTGCTTGAAACTTGATCCTGGTCATCTATGCAGTATGCTCTAGTATTGATTATGCCTTGTTTTGCTTATCTACCTTTCTTTCAATTAGAGCTCATGGTTAGAACACTATCATATTAAAGATATTTTTAAAAAATTAAATGAGCCTATGTCAGAAATGCTTGGATATGAACACACAATTACATCATAGGTGATAAAACACATGGATAATGTTGAAACAATGTATATAAATTATTTAATATTTGGGGTTTATCTGTTATAAGATTTAATGATGAATAAGCATTTAGTTATAATAAACTAACTTTTTATTAAAACTTTATTTTTATATTGATATAGAGATGTAGAATGAATAGTAGCTATAAATCTTGGTTTCTTGGTATTTTCTCTATGAATATCATCATATTTGTACAAGCAAAGGACATTTAGACTGTAATTATTGCTAACTATATATTAGCATAAAACACCATTTTTGAGAACACTTTATGAAAAGCTATCTGTAGTCACCTTCCTAATCTTCTACTTCACTTATACTTGTAAAAAAGTATACCAAAGCATCAAAATATTTACATTTCACATCTCAGATGCAAAATTTTATCTTATTTTCTTTAAACCAAGATACTCAAAGGATAGACTAGAGACAACTACAGACCCATGGGGTTGCTCGGCATCCTTTTGAGGAGTCTTCAAAGGCAAAACAATTTCAAAATATGAATAAGATGGTTTTTTTTTTTAACCACTACCATTCTCTCATGAGCATATAGTGACAATTTTCTAAGGATTCAGAATATGTGAAGATTTCATATAATAATATATTTTAATATATGAATATCTGCGTAACTCAGTGACTAATATTTTCCAAATGACTGATGCATGATGTTACAAAATCATTCAAGGTAAGAGATGCAGTTAAATTACAAGATTGAAGGGTGCATTTTTAGAAACAGTAAAAAAGTCTTTGTATGTGGTTTCAGATTTCTCACAAACTACCTTTAAGAAACTTGATTAGATTTGGTAAAGTATTGTACACGTCAAGAAAAAGCTTTAAAAGCATCCCTTTTGTCCTCTGAAAGTTTGCTGAAAATCACTGGCAAAAGGCAGATTAATAGGAGAAAAGGTATAAAAAGTTATTAACATGTACCTGGCAGCCTTTAGAATAAAAACCTAAAGATATATGGGAAAATGTGCATTTTAATGATTGGGTTTAGCAAAGCATAGACAGCCATGTAAAAATAGGATTAGACAAAAAAAAAGTGATCAAATGATAATAGACTGAGTGGGGAAACCCAGCAATACTTTTCTGTCTAGATTTTTCTTGTCCTCTCTGAGCAAGCATTGTATCCCTCTGGGTATGGGGCTCCACCTTTTCTTCATAAGGGTTTTATGACCTACAGTCAAACAAAGTAGGTCAAATATCTCTTTATGACCAGTCTTTACACTGAAAGGCAGAGGGAAAGTTAGAATAATATTTTTAAGTTTTACAGCTGGCTGGAGGGAAAAGGAGTTCCGGTTTCTATGACCAGCTTAGAGAAAGATTCTATTTTCTACTTTTATCTTAGGTGGACAACAGGACTGACAGGCAGGAGAGCAGGAGAAGGTCAGAGAAAATCTCGTGCTTTTGAGGCTGCTTTTGAAGCCTTTATTTGGGGCATTGTTTTTTGTTTTTCTTTTTTTTAGGGTTTTTTTGTTTTGTTTTGCTTTGTTTTTTGAGACCCTTTCTGTTTCCCAGGCTGGAATGCAGTGATGCCATCTCTGCTGACTGCAACCTCAGCCTCTGGCATTCAAGTGATTTTCCTGCCTCAGCCTCTTGAGTGGCTGGGATTACAGCTCATCGCCACCATGCCAAGCTAATTTTCATATTTTTAGTAGAGACAGCATTCTGTCATGTTGGCCAGGCTGGTCTCAAATTCCTGACCTCAAGTGATCCAACTCCCAAAGTGCCAGGATTACAGACGTGAGCCACCGCGCCTGGCCGGGGCATTGTTTTTGAGTCCCAACAGCATCTTAGAACATTTTCCATCTGAAAAGGCTACCATCAGTGTCGTATAGTATTTTAACTATAAATCTTGGAAAGTTAAATTTATTTCCCATAATCCAAGAAAAAAACAAGTTGTAAAAGATTGAATGCAAAAGCAGATGTGAGAATCTAGGAGTCTTTCATTAAGGTATATTTTTTTCCCTACTATTGTTTGAAATTTTTTCATTAAACTAGGCTATTTATATTAATAAATAGCAGATTTAATATTATCTTTAATTAATTTATAGTTATTATAAAGTTCATAATTTAAATTTTCATCTAGTTAATATTGATGCTCCGTCACATATTTATCTCCCTAGAAAGTGTACTTTTTAATCTAATTCTTCAAGATAATTATCTCTGCTCTCCTTACTAGTTGGCTTCTATAGGTCTTGTTTTATGCATACATCTTGGTATGGTTTGGCTGTGTCCCCACCCAAATCTCATTCTGAATTGTAGCTGCCACAATTGCCATGTGATATGGGAGGGACCCAGCGGGAGACAATAGAATCATGTGGGCAGTTCCCCACCATACTGTTCTCCTGGTAATAAATAAATTTCACAAGATCTCATGGTTTTATAAGGGGAAACCCTTTTCACTTGGTTCTCATTCTTTCTTGTCTGCTTCCATGTAAGATGTGCCTTTTGCCTTCTGCCATGATTGTGAGGCCTCCGTAGCCACGTGTAACTGTGAGCCCTTTAAACTTGTTTTTTCTCTATAAATTACCCAGTCTTGACTATGTCTTTATCAGCAGCGTTAAAATGGACTAATATACTTCTTTAACCACTCATCAATCAAACACTAAAAGAGATCATTTCAGGTGAAAACAAGGAGCAACACTACTCAGACTGTGCCTTTCTGAATAGCAATGTCTGCCTGATTCTCCCTTGGAGATGGCAGAAGACACTTAAAAGCATTTTTTTTCCCTAGTAGCTTCACAGCATCTGCAAATCACACAGTTGTTACTTTTTACCACTCAAGTCTTCTCAATAAATTTTAGAATCTATTGGTGAGAAGAAGGATCAGAGGTAATAAGTTCTTTTATAGGAATATTTGACCAGATACCTTGGGATTCATAATACTGAATATTTAGTGCTTTGTGACTGCAAGTTAAGCCATAATTTAATACAATCAGATAGGTCATCCAATGTAGGCAATAATAATTTCAGATTTTTTTGTGAATTTGATCACATGGGTTCTGTATTTCAATAACTGCTCCTCTGTAATTTTATATCAGCTAATGGAGACTTTATGTAAACTGCTACAAACTGTAAATGCTCAAATTTAAAATGACATTAAAAAGTTAATGATTGTCTCCAAAATGAGTACAGAACAGAAGAACAAATTCTATGAAGAAAAATGAAAGTTACAAAGAAATATAGGAATAAAGCTAAATTAACTCACTAAAGAACTACTAAGGGTATTTGAAGGAGACAGAGAATATAAATAAAGAGATTAAAGAAAAGTAATTTGTAATTTAACATGATTTTAGAGAGGCAAAAAAATAAAAACTGGGGCCAGGCACGGCAGATCACACTTGTAATCCCAGCACTTTGGGAGGCCGAGGCAGACAGACCACCTGAGGTTGGGAGTTCGAGACCAGCCTGACCAACATGGAGAAACCCTGCCTCTACTAAAAACACAAAATTAGCTGAACATAATGGTGCATGCCTGTAATCCCAGCTACTCAGGAGGCTGAGGCAGGAGAATCACTTGAACCTGGAAGGTGGAGGTTGTGGTAAGCTGAGATCACGCCATTGCAGTCCAGCCTTGGCAACAAGTAAGACTCTGTCTCAAAATAATAATAATAATAAATAAAAAGTGGCAAGTCATATTTAATAGTAAAATGTTAGCAAGTCCTTCAAGTAACACTTTACTTGTAAATTGGTCAACATCAATGTTTGTTGTTTGCTTCTTTTACCTCCATAAAAAGCAGGAAATAAATTAAAAAATATGAAATATTTGGGGCATTTAAGTCATAAGAGTTCTCAGTACTTTAGGAGCCAAAGCACTTCTAATATATTTAACTTAGAAACTCAACAGTTATCTATTAATAGCTGAGAAACCTGTGGCCTATAACATCCAAAGTCAAAATTTGGATGCCTGGTTTTTACTCTTACCCATAGTTCATTGTTCTACAATTTACTAAAATTATACATTTGCATAAAATTATAGGAAACAAAAAATAAGCTAGTAGAAGAAATAAATGGACAAAAAATGGCCAATAAATAGAACAGTAATTATCATTTAATAGCGATCATAATCTTTTTAATCAAATTTTATTGTTATGGCAATTTGAATCAAATGGACAAAAAAATATCTTTATGGAACTGATATAACCCATAAAACCACCATTTTCACTATTACTCATATTAAAATAAATAATAAATTTAATAAATCTTTGAAAATCTCTTAAAATCACTTTTTGTATTATGTCCAAAATATATAAAGAACTCTCAAAGCTCAATAATAAAAATTAAAGATTCCAGTTTAAAAATGGGCCCAAAACATGAACAGGCATTTTGACATAGAGAATATACAAATGGCAAATAAGTACTTGAAAAATTCCAATGCCATTAGCCATTAGGAATATAAATAAACATGAGATATCACTACACACTTATCAGAATGATAATAATTAAAGAAAGAATAGTGACAACCTCACCTGCCAATAAGCAGAAAACCTGGATCACTCATATATTGTTGGTGGCAATGTAAAATGACAGCACTTCTCTAGAAAGCAGTGTGAGTTTGTTTCTTTTTGTTTAACAAAATTAAACATGCAACTACCGTGTGTTCCAGCAATTATACTTCCAGGAATTTAGCTCATAGAATAAAAAACGTAAGTTCATGTAAAACCCTGTATATAGATGTGTATCACAGCCTTATATCTAATAACTGAAATCGGTAACAATCTGGACGAGTTAATGGTTACATAAGCTGTGCTACATCCCTACCATGTAGTAATATTCAACAATACAATGGAACAAACTATTGATACTGACAAACATTATGTTTTTGACCAACTCCAGCCAGGCCCCTCTGAGCTCTCTCTTCAACTAGACCTAAACCTTGGCCTATAATGATCTGAACAAAATATTAACATAGTTTAGTTTCTAACAGCTAAAGCCACATCCCTAGAATGACCCTAACTCTCCTTAAATATGACCTGAGAAAACTCAAGGCTGAGAGACAGGGGCTAATATTAAAGATAAGTTTCCTGTCTCCCAGTCTCTGCTGGCGGACAGGGATATAATTTCCATTAGCAGCAGTTAACAGAGATAGGTTTCACACAGAACAACTCCCTTCTCCCACTTTTGTAACTTTTCACTTCCCTAACCCTACTGAGTCTTTCTTCTTTATTCTGTCATTCCTTCTTCAAATTTCCAATCACTTGGCTATGCAAATTGAAATTCAGGTCATGCTGAACTCTTTTTCCCATTACAATAGTATCTTACTGATTAAAATCTGTCCTTGCCACTTTAACTAGTGTCAGGCTTTATCTTTGACAATCTATGTAACAGTCTGGATCATGTCAGAGCAGGAGCACCGTCATCTTGGACAAACACCGCCAATTTAAGTTCCAGCTCCCTTTCTGAACTCATGCATTTCAAGGAAATCACTTCTTTTCTGACTACAAGAAGACAGAAAGAGCAGGCAGTAAAACACAGATAAGACAGCCGGGGTACAGAGGGAAGTAGGGGAAAAGTCTCTTGAGTAACTGCCAAACTTCACCCTCATACAATGGGCCTCGGTAAAACAGTGGGCCTTAATAAACACATTCATGTCCATTCAGATGCATGAAGATAGGGAAACTAAAAGCAGACTTGGGGTATATGCTTGTAGCTGCAGAAAGATGTATGGGAACAGACACACAACTCTCCCTCACAGACAAGCACAACAAAGAGATACAGAAGCCGTTCAAACCCCTGATAAAACTCTCACACCCTGAATCCTTAAAAACTTTCAGTCTGTCTAAGTGTGATAGCCTAACTACACGCTAGCCTGACTCCATCTTAGCTGTGAAATCCATTTTTGCCTCTCCCTCCCTGCCATGTCTCCCTCGAGTGCATAACTGGGCCACACTGATGCTGTGCTTATGTCATGCTGACTCTGTGCTTATCCTACCATATAACTAATGTAACTACATCCTGCTTGGCAAGCACACCTGCTATTGTGAATAACTCTCTTTGAACCCCACTTGGTGATTGTTTGGAAAAACCCTGGCCTGCAACCACTTCCCTCTAACCTGCTCATTCTGCTTCTGTAAAATTCCGCTTTAGCGAAGTTCCCCCTCCCCTACCTAACTCAAATTATAAAGGGGAATCAAGCTCCTTCCTCAGGGCAGAGAGAATTTTGAGTGTTAGCCATCTCTCGGTCACTGGCTAATTAATAAAGACTTAATTTGGAACTCAGAGCGTGGCGCTTTCCTTCTAAGTTGCTTGGATACAACATAAGAAACGGTGGCTCTGATCCAACTCGGCCAACCGCCCCTCTCAGGTTTATTTAAAATAGTTCTGTCCCTGTTAACTGAAAAGCCACCCTTTGTATTTCTCTCCTCTTTCTTTAATTCTTACAGATGACTCTCCAGTGAATTATGCTGAGTGTAAAAAAGACAATCCCAAAAGATTATATACTGTAAAACTCTATTTGTATAACATTCTTGAAAAGACAAGATTGTGGAAATGAGGAACAGATTAGTGGTTTCTGGGGGTTAAAGTCAAGATGTGTGGGGATGGATGGAAGCGAAGTGAGTGTGGTTATAAAAAAGCAAGATACAGGACCCCTGCAGTAATGGAATTGTCATGCATCTTGACTGTATCAAAGTCAATGCTGTAGCTTTGATATTCTACTACAGCTTTAAGATGTTACTATGGGGAAAACTGAGTAAAGTATATACTATATTTTTCTGTAGAATTTCTATAACTTTTTACAAACATATAATTAACTCAAAGAAAAAATAAATGTGTATTTGTGATAATTAGAAAATGTATAGAGCTATATATTTAAAATTTATGATCACTTACCTCCATTTATAATATCACTAAAATGTATTATTCCATTATGTGTATTTTTTTTTTACAATTTCCCAGTTGTGAAGTTATATTAAAAGAATTGTTTCTCTCAAAAGCTTTTACTATAAATGTCAAGTAACTTCTTTGTTGTTACTTAAGACCTAAGTATATGATGTATATTATACCTTCTTGAAGAGGTAATGCAACATGAAAATGTTTAATAGATGCACGATATTGAATGCTACTTAACTTCTCTAAACCTCTTTAATCAAATCAGTAATGTGTGATAAATGTACTTAAACCATAAGGTTCATCTTTCAGGAAATAATTATATGTTTATAAGGCATATACTTATATAACTATATATATACATACAGACCCAAATGTATGTATATATACACATATGCATATACATTGTTACATGGCAAAACTCAAAACTTAGTAGTTACAAGTACTGTAAGTACTACTGATACATGAATTTCATTTATTTGAAAGTAAAAATCAGACTAGGAAGCAATTAATTTACCTAATTATTTCAAAAAATTATTAGCTCTGTGTGTGTGTGTGTATGTGTGTGTGTGTATATATATATATATATACATATATAGACACATATATATAATACTTCTTATTCTAGGAAGAAAATAAGTCATTATTACTCTAGGAACAGAGTTTCATATTTCCAATCCGTTGAAAGAATTCTCTATAACCCAATATTAACTGGCTTACCAGTGAGCATTGAAAATGATTGAGAATGATACTTTATAATCTATCAACAATCTATTGCAAATTAGAGTGTTCTGTTGTGAAAGTATTCTATAGGTGAACAAGAGATACATCTCTATGACTTATCTTCTGTATTCTTTTCAACAAAACTCCAGTTTGATTAAGATAAATTTGTATATATTTAAGATATGCAATGTGATGATTTAATACTTAATATACATATATATACACACATTAAGCTAATTAACATATTATCACCTTACATAGTTATTATGAGTATTTGTGTGTGTGTGTGTGTTTGTGGAAAGAATGCTTAAGATCTACTCTTGCAGCAAAATTCAAGTATGCAATACAATATTACCAGCTATAGTCACCATGCTGTATATTAGACTCCCGCAAATTTATTTGATTATAACTGAAAGTTTGTAACCTATGTCCAACCCGCAGCCCTTGTCAACAACCATTCTACTCTGTTTATGTGATGTTGTTTTTAGATTTCACATATTAGTGAGATCATAGGGTATTTTTCTTTGCCTGGCTTAGTTCATTTAGCATAATGTCTTTTAGATGTATCCATGGTGGGTGCAAATGGCAAGATTTTCTTCTGTTTTTGTCTAAATAACATTGCACTGTACACAGAGATGCTCTTCAATTTATGATAGGGTTATGTCCCATTAAACTCATTGTAAATCAAAAATATTTTAGAGTCAAAAATGCATTTAATATTGTTAACACAGCAAACGATCTTCAACTTAGAATAGTTCACATTACAATTTTTTTTATGATGGTTCAGAAGCAATATTCAGTAGAAACTATCACCTCATCATAAGTCACAGGAAGCCTGCAACTTATAATGGGGTCATGTCCAGATAAACTCATCCTGAAGTCAAAAATTAATGTCAAACCATTATATCTACCAAATATTCTCTAACTATTTATCTGTCCACAGATACTTTGATTATTTTCATATCTTGGCTACTGTGAATAACGCTGCAATGAAGAGAAGAGTGCAGATATCTTGTAAAGATGCAGATTTTATTTACATTGTGTATACAGACACTCCTCAATCTACAATGGTGATACATCACAATAAACCAATGGTAAGCTGAAAATATTGTAAGTCAAAACTGCATTTAATACACCTATCCTACCGAACTTCATAGTGTAGGATAGCCTACTTTAAATGCACTTAGAACACTTACATTAGCATGGATGGCAGGGAGCTGGAGTTCACTGCTACTACCTTGCATCATGAGAGAGTATTACGTGTCATGATGCTAGCTGGGAAAAGATCAAAATTCAAAATTTGAAGTATAATACTAAATGCATGTTGAATTCACACCATTGTAAATTTACAAAATCATAAGTTGAACCATAGTAAATCTGAACAATCTGTATATCTAGAAATAGAATTAGTGGATCATATAGTATTTTTATTTTTAATTGTTTTAGGAACTTCCATACTGTTTTCCACAGCAGCTATGTCAATTTGCACTTCAACCAATAATACTTAAAAATTCTTTTCTCTGCAAACCCTTGCAAACATTTGTTATAACTTGCCTTTTTGATAATAGTCATTCTAATAGATGTGATATCTCACTACAGTTTTAATTCGCATTTCCTTGATGATTAGAGATAGTGAACACATTTTATTTGTTCTATAGGTCTATCTTTTCTATAGTGTTATTCAAATCTGCTATTTCCTTAATGATTTTCTGTCTGGATGATCTATCCATTGATGAAACTGGGGCATTAAAACTCCATACTGTTACTGTATTCCTGTCTATTTCTCCTTTCAGTTATGATAATATTTGCTTTACATATTTTATTGCTCCAATGTTGAGTGTATATGTAATTAAAACTGTTATATTCTCTTGATGATTGACCTCTTTAACATTATATAATGATCTTCTTTATCTCTTGTGACAGATTTGACTAAAAGTCTGTTTAGTCTTATATAAGTATAGCTATGACTGCTCTATTTGGTTTACTATTTGCATAAAATAACATTGTTAATTCCATTACATTCGGCCTCTGTGTGTCCTCAAACCAAACTGAGTCTTCTGAAGGCAGAATACTACTGGATGTTTTTAAATTCACTTATCCACTATTTCTTTTGATTGGAGAATTTAATTCATTTGCATTTAAACTAATTACTGTTAGGTATAGATTTACTATTACCATTTTGTTGTTTTTGGAATGACTTGTAGCTTCTTTATTGTTTTTGTTCTCTCCTGCTTTCTTCCTTTGTGATTTATTGATATTTTGTAGTGGTATATTTTGATTCCTCTCTAATTATCTTTTGTGTATCTACTTGAGAATTTTTATTTGTGATTACCATGAGATTTACATAAAACATAGTTTTTATAGTCTATTTTAAGCTGATAACAACTTCAACTTCATCTTTTGACAATTTTAATATGTTATGTATCAGAGTAGTCTTTTCTGGGTTGATCCTTTTTTGGGATCCATTAGCTTCACGAATCTGAATATTCATAGTCCTCCCAAGATTTGGGAAGTTTGCAGCAATTATTTTTTGAATAAACTTTCTGCCACTTTCTCTCCCTCTCCTCCATTTAGAATTTCCACAAGGACTATAGTCACTAGCTTGTTGGTGTCTCACAGGTGTCATATGTTTTCTTCATTGTTTTCTTTCATTTTTCTATTTGACATCTAAGTGGCAAATTACTTTTTAAAAATTTTTAAATTAAAAAATTAATGTTACCTTTATGGTATAACCATAATTGTGTAACTTCTGGAATACAATGTGATGTTTCGATATGTGTATATAATATTGAATTTTTAAATCAAGTTAATTAACACATCCATCACCTTGCTTACCTATCATTTTTTATAAAAATACATTTGAAATTTACTATCTTAGTTATGTTTGAACATATAATGCATTGTAAACATTTCACAGGGCAACAGATATCAACACCTATTCTTTCTATCTATCTGAAACTTTGTACTCTTTGAGTAACAACTTGTTTCCTTCCTTTGCACCCTTCACCCCCAGCTTCTGGTAATCTCTATTTCCATGAGTTCAACCTTATCAGATTTCATACAGAAGGGAAATGATGACAGTGCTTATCAAGGTACAAAAGATGATTAACAATGCTTAAGTCCAACATCTATAGACTAGGCTCTATTGTAGTAACACAATCACATTGTATCCCTACAATAAGGTTTTGAGGATAGTAATATCATCTCCTATTATAAACAAATAAAGTTTAAACCTGAATGTAGAATCAAAGTCCACACTCTTTTCACTATACCCTGAGATCTATTAAGCTGTCCCAGTTCTACACTCTTAACATACTCTTAATTATTATTCTATGCTGCCACCTACTCCAAAACACTGCTGAAAATTGGCATACATGTAAAAGCTGTTTTTTTTCAGCAGCATTTATAAAAACAACTATCTTGTACTTTAAGGCTACTTTCTTATTCTTTATTACCCTGAAGTTGAATTTGGTTAAATAACATCCTGACTAAATATTTAGTACTGCAGACAAAGTATACAGAGTAAATAATTTGGAAATACTGATTTGCTTTGTAGGCACCATTATGCTGGCCCAAGGTTTCTGAATTTAGAAAAGATTTGATACAAAATGAAAGGAAAGACAAGGGATGGCTCTATTTAAGTAAATAGTTCCTTCCTCTGTAATTCCATAGTGCCACACTTCCAATACAGTGGCTACCAGTCTCATGTAGCTACTAAGCCCTTGAAATGTGGATATAAGAATTGGAAACTCTTAGTATATACAAGAATGTAAAATATCTTATTAATGGTTCTAAGCCATAATTGTATAAGTTCTGGGATACAATGTGATGTCTTGATATGTATATATAATATTGAATGTTTAAATATCATTAAAATACATTAAATGATATTTTGGATATTTGACTTATGTTCTTAAATATATTTCACTTACTTAATCTTACCTTTTAAAAAAGGAAAACACTAACAATTTTAAAATTACGTACATATCTTGTAATAGATTTCTCTTGGTCGGTAATTTCATAGTGCTTTATCCATATCACTTGTAAATATCCATCTTATTGAATGACGAAAAATTGCATGCATTTTTTTCTAATATGTCAGAAAGCAGTGAGGTATTAGAGTCATTGACCATAGCTTATTTATTATTCTCAAAGTATAGCTGTATGACTGGCACACAGTGGATATTCAAAATATGCTCTTTAAGTGGTTTTTGATTAGCTTCACTGTTAAAATAAAAAAATATATATAAGCACCCATCAAAGCAATTAGTTAACTTCCTTGAAAACATTTTCTAATACAGCTTTAAATTGTTATTTTTAAACAAATGAAACTGAGATGTCTAGATTTAATTACCAACTTCCATTAAGTAGTTATTTTATGTAAAATGTCTCCACCTTTACTGGATTATTCATATTTACTCCTATTGCCATTCTACTACACTCCATTGCTTTAAAATTGTTTTTATAAAATGACCTAGATTTAGAGAAATCATTCACCCAGAATAAGAATGCATCACAGAACTCTGAAATGTAGAGTAGGTTGATCTTAGAGCCCTGTTGAGAATAAAACAGAATTATATAGGCAAAAGTAACAGATTTGGATTTTTATATTGTGAATTTTTGACAAAAATAAAATTATAATTCATATTGAATATTGTAAACATCTCAGAACTTAGACAAATGGCTTCTACAGAATATTTTTCATTAAAAATCCTGCTACAACCATCCTAGCTACGAACAATATATATTTCACTCCCTAGGTAAGTTATTCTCATCATCATTTTTATAATACGGAAAGTTACTAGATAGATAAATGATCTGAGAACAGCATCTACTCAAGGTTGAGGCTTGTATATATTAAACACTTCAAATTTTTCACTTCTCATATAAATCATATGTTATCAAAATATTTATTGCAATATTCCTCAATTTTAAAAGTATTTTTAGCTTGTAAGGAAGTCTACTTTTAGCTTACATGTACTTTTCGTTGTAAGTTGAAAGATTTTTTATTTATGGTATATTAAACAATGTCAACCCCTATCTAAACTTCCAAAACCCAAAGATATATAACCTTTGCAATTTGGCAGACAATATAATTTTTCTTGAACTGAAGTACATTCAGGAATATAGTATGTTCTTTTAAAGTACTTTCATGTTATGGAATCAAAGTAACTCCTAAACCTGTCTTCATAATTTTGCTATTCATCATGCAGAATTAAGGTGAAATCAATAATGTGGTGACAGCAAGTAGCACAGAAGATCAGAGAGAAGCTGACACCTTCAGCATTTGTGTGATTGACAGCATTGTGCAAAATAGCTAATCATCCTAAGATTCTATTTCATGAAAATGAGTCATTAGATTGAGAGCTATCAGGATCAATAAATGTGCATTTTAAATTTACAGGTAATCTAATTTCATATGAAATTTGTTTAAAATTATTTCTTTCTCAGATATTCAGTATCCCTCACTTAATGGTGTCACTAAGTTATAATGAATGATTCTAGACTACAATATGTTTTTGTTACTAACAGACAATATGATAGTGGGATTTCACTAATAAATTAGCTATTAAGCTTTCTAAGCTTTGACTTATAAGAAATTATCAATATGATTCTAATTTTTTCATTTACTATAGTAAAAATTATCATTATTCTGAAGTTTAAGACACATTCATCTGTGTATGTCCAATACCTAGAAAACAGGAAATGCTTGATAAATCTTTGTGGGTTAAGTGGATGGCAAAATTCAAAATACTATTAACATTTTTAGCCAAATACTTACACAGTAATTTATTTTTTATTTGTCATTTAAGGTTCAACTAGCCCAGCATATAATTAATATTTACCTCTGCTTCCTTAATAGCTGGCAAAGCTTACTTTAAACATTTTTTTTCTTTAGCACAATACCTTACTGTGAGACTCTTTCTACCATATAAAATCACTGCTATACATGAGTGCCTTCCATCAAGCACTGTTTTCTCATTCTCTACTCAAATGCATCTTTCCACCACTTTGTTATTGATTTGGGGTCTTTGACAGACTAACACACTCAAATAACCCAATCAGGTTTATAATTTATACTGTGACTGTGTCTTTAAAACCTGTCACTAAATATTTTCAAACTTGCCATTTCCTAATTGAAGACTCATAGGAGAACACTTGTAGAATTCAAAAGAATGAACTTTCAACTTCTCAGATGAGGCATTAGGTCACAAAAATTATATAATTCAAATGAATTACACGTTGCTAAAATTCTTCTATTATTACTGCTAGATTACATTTATAGGCAACTTCATGAAGTGGCAGTCAAATCCGTACTGGTTGTCTATACACTGTCTAACTGTTTTTATTATGTATAAAGAAGAGATACTGCCCCTAGAAAGCATTGCTTAAATTAGTATACATGTGATTGGTCTTTTTGCACTTCATTTGATTTAAAGGGGCTAGATGGGAATTTTTTCCTACCTAGTTAAAATTTGCAGCAGCAAGCAAATAAAGAGAGAATGGAGTAATTTTGTAGGTGACATTGTCTCTGGTGCGTGTGTATATTAGTTTCCTAAGACTGCTATAACAAAGTACAACAAATTGGGTGGCTTACAAAGAAAGAAACATATTGTCTAATAGTTCTGGTGGCTAAAAATCCAAGATCAAGGTGTCAGCCAGGTTGGTTCCTTCTGAAGGCTATAAGGAAGAATTTGCTCCATGCCTTTTGCCTACCTTCTGGTGGGTCACTGGTGACCTTGCAGATGGAGCTTCATCCTTACATAGCATTCTCCCTATGGAGTGTCTATGGTCCAAAGTGCTCCTTTTCTTAAAAAAAATAGACTCCATTTATGTAGATTAGGGCTGATTTACTCCAGGATGACTTTGTCTTAAAAGATTGCTTCTGCAGCTATTTCCAAATAAGATTATATTCAGAGATTCCAGGGATAAGTACTTCAATATATAATATTGTAAGGGACAAAGTTCAACCAATAATATAAAATTGTGAACATACCTGAGTTTTCTTTTCTTTCTTATTAAGTCAAACTTAATATCAAATTTAGTATTAAATCAAAAAAGGGAAAGAGAATAAAAGCAAAACAAAAATTTGACTTTCATGTATGACTTAAATTTAACGGTTTGGTATCCTAAAAGTCCTGTCTTCAGCTACTGTGAATGTATTTTTTAAAAGTACATGCATTATTTAAAAATATACACTTGCTATTTCGATAATAGATATTGTTTTTTCTCCTGACAACAATAAGATAGCTAATTTGCTTCTTTATAAAACCAAGATACACTTCTGAGTGCTTAACAAGTGCCAAGAGAAGTTAATAGCATTATTTGTGGACAGAAGAGAAAGCAAACTACATTAATATTGGTCTCAACTAGCTTCTACCTGAAGTGCATTAGCTTTTTTTTTAAAAAAATTAATTTTCTTAGACAAGGTGTCACTCTGTCACCCAAGCAGCGGCAGTGGCGCAATCATGACTCACTGTAAACTTGACCTCCTGGGCTTAAGTGATCCTCCCACCTTAACCTCTGGAGGGGCTGGAACTACAGGCATGTGCCACCAGACTCAGCTAATTTTTTGTTTTTTTAGAGATGAAGTCTTGCTATGTTGCCCAGGCTAGTCTTGAATTCCAGTCCTCACAAAATCCTCCTGCCTTGGCCTCCCAAAGTGGTGGGATTATAGGCATAAGCCACTGTACCTGGGTAGCTATTTTAAAAGCTATTAAATTGCAGTTCATTTACAAATCCATGTGAGAGATACAAGATATATTTGCTTTTTTATCACTGTGCTTTTAGGATCATATAGGTATTAGGTATTAGGTTGATCTTATAATTTCTGCTGTTCTTTACTAATATTAACATAAATTCTGCCTTTAGTGATATTTTACACACACACACACACATATATATATATATATATATATATGATTACCACAAATACATATATGTTTTTCACAGTCTCTAAAAGGGTGCTAGAATTATAGTATTCATGCATCATGATAAAGAGATTTGAGTTTTCAATCATGTTAATGCTCTTCAAAGGATATACTTACAAGATTAGTAGGAATGAGTGAATCAGCTCTAAAACTGACAATGAAATGCTATCCAGAGTATTGCAAAGCATTAAAAAAAATCAATTATCTGAGTACAATAGAAGTATGACAAATGAAGTCATCTTTATTAAAATGAGCATTGTCTCATTACTTTTCATCTTTTTCAATCTTATGTGTCTTATTTTACCATTTGTATATAATAATGATATATTTTTAAGTTCACTCTTATAATGAGTCCAATTCAATTTTTTAAATATTTAAGTGTTTTCAGCTCTTAAGTTGACAAATAATACCTGTATTTGGTATGTGCTGGAAATTCAGACTATATGCAAGAACCATCATCCCAATACAAATCCCTAACCACCATTTTCATTAAGCCAATCTTCTTTCTTATCCATCTCAAGCTAATTTTGAGCTCAAGTGGAAGTCTTGACATTCTCTCCCCAAAAAGCTTCCCATATTAATTTTTTTAAAGTTTTCATATCCTCTTGTGTATGTGAATGTGGCACCATTACTGTGACATATAAGCCAAATCCTTCCCTCTTGTGTCTGTATGGCATCACTAGTATATGATCTGAGCCAAATCTTGAGTGAAGATCTATTCTGATTCTGCAGGATGACTACAATTTTGCTTTGCCCAGCTACGTTCTTTAAATTATTGAACATCTATGGGTGAATAACTACTCATTTTTATATTGTTTTAAATCAGGATGTTTAACCAATAGAAATTAACAACAAAGTCCCTGAAATAACAGAATAAAGTTTAGAGAAGTGGGAAACTGTTCCTCACGATAAATATAAACATCATTTGTTTTCTTTGGTTTATGTTTATCTTTTGGGGGCTTGAACATCACACAAATTTCTTTGTGGCCTATCTCTGGAAAATTAATTATTTTTAGCTATACAAATATATTTATTTAAATTCTATGCATAGTAGAAGAAACAGGATTCTTTTAAAACTAATTATACATAAATTTGTTGTAGGTATGGCAGAGGAGATTATGGATCTTATAGCTTTCAATGGTTTGTGTACAGTTATTTCCAACTATACATTCAGTGATACCATGCTAGTAACTTGTTTTCCGTCACAGAAGTATTTGCACCATCAAAACTGACAAAGTCTACAAATTAGGGTTGTTTTTGTTTGTTTGTTTTAGCACAGGTGTATTTGAAAAACAGAAATATAGGTGAATGATTTGATTTTGGCTTCAATAGTAATGCCTATCTACTACTTGCTAACTAGAGTGTTTTAGCTATTTTTAAATCTATTGAATTTCAATTTGCTCACAAATCCACATAAAGGATGTAGTGACAAGTTTTCTTTCAATTGGTCCATTTGGTTTTTATCTTCCTCACTGCTACCTTTAAAGCCTACTGGTATACGAGCAGGAAAAAAGTAGACTGAGGACACACGAGGATCAAGTGTTATCGATCTCAAATCAGCCTGAATTCATTTACTAGACAACAGTTTTTTCCAAACAAGTTTTTTCTTATTAAAAATAGGTAACCTTTTACATAAATAGCTCTTACCAATAGCAATCTATTAAAATAGACTAAAGAGCTATTTAACAATGTGTGAATACCATCTTGAAAAATAAATAAGAATCTCTGGAAGCAGAACTCCAAGACATTTTAATTAGAAACCAATTCTAAAACCCACATATATTTTTCTACGGCAATATGACTACCCTTCATTTCTTTTTTTAATTTTTTAAACTTTAAGTTCTGGGGTACATATGCAGATCATGCAGATTAGTTAACATAGGTATATACATGCCATAGTGGTTTGCTGCATCCATCCCCCCATCACCTACATTAGGTATTTCTCCTAATGTTATCCTTCCCCAATCCCCCTACTCCCCACGATCCCTCCCCTATCCCCCCCTCACCCCCCAACAGGCCCCAGTGTGTGATGTTCCCCTCCCTGTGTCTATGTGTTCTCATTGTTCAATGCTCACTTATAAGTAAGAACATGACCTTCTGAATATCCCTCTTTAAAAAGATCTTTCCTTGATAAGAAAGGACAGCCACACCTGTGGCAGGGACTAAAGATATTAAAATTTGCAGGAATAATTTCTGGTGAAAAATTGAATAGCAGATGTTG
>CAUYLG010063674.1:0-19397 GCA_963573385.1 Cacajao melanocephalus
AAAGGCATAACAACAACAAAAGCCCCGGAGTATTTATATTGCCACAATGTTCAGGTCCCATGGTCCATTCAACAGTGAGTCAAGTATCATAGGATGCTGGGTGAACTGACATCCAAGACCCAAATCTGAGAACAACAACAAAAAAAGAGCAGCACTAAGGAGCCAATAGAAATTGGGTCCAGATATCTCTCTTAGGCATATTAAGAAGTAGCTTGGAATACTAAGCAGCCATAAAAAACGATGAGTTTGTATCCTTTGTAGGGACATGGATGAATCTGGAAACCATCATTCTCAGCAAACTGACACAAGAACAGTAAAACAAACACCACATGTTCTCACGCATAGGCGGGTGTTGAACAATGAGAGCACATAGACACAGGGAGGGGAGCATCACACACTGGGGTCCGTTGGCGGGGGGACTACGGGAGGGGCAGTGGCGGGTAGGGAGGTTGGGGAAGGATAACATGGGGAGAAATGCCAGATATAGGTGATGGGGGCATGGAGGCAGCAGTGCATACATTGCCATGTATGTACCTATGCAACAATCCTGCATGATCTGCATGTGTACCCCAGAACCTAAAGTACAATTAAAAAAAAGTAGCTTAGCTGGATTGGACATGCTAGTCATTGTTTTTGCAACCCAATCATCTTCCCTTTCTATAAATAAAGATGGTTACAGGAGGCAAGAGTCTTTGGGATCTTTAAGAGGAGCATATTGAAGGTGAAACAAGTATTGCCTCTATGCCAAGAGGGGAGAAGGGATTAGAATGCTTACACTCTACTAACTTGTCCCACTCCAAGGGATATGGGACTGCCGAGAATTCCTGTTAAGGCAAAGGCAGTGGCAAGAGAAGAAGAGTGTGCCCTAATTGGATGTCTGCTTAGGCACTGGACATGTTGACCTGCCACAAGCCTACCCAGGCAGGTGGAAGGAGAGCAAGAAACAACTGCCAGGCAGAGGGTTGGCGGTGCAGCAGCCTTATCCTTCCATTGTTTAGCCAACAAAGATGTGTGAGTTTTTGTCACATCACAACTGGGCTGGAGCTGCCCCATCTCAGGCTTGAGCAGTCAGGCAACAGGACATGTGCAGCAAGAGGCTTAGGAAAGCTTCACTGGTGTTGACAGCAGTGGGTGGGGAAAGAAGAAGCAATGAGAAAAAAAGAAAGCCCATTCATGTCTATGCCCAAGTTGGGGCAGTCCAATACACCAATTGCTTGGGGATTACAATGAAGGCTTTGGATGGAGTCAGGGATTTCCAAAATTTATATAGAACTTCACAGTTGATGAAGTACTTTCAACAATAGCAGTAGCTCATTTATTAGACATGTGCTCACCCAATTGTGTAAATTATCGCTGATTTCCACAACAACCCTTTATGTTATTTTGCTCGTTTATTTTCTAGACGAGGAAACTGATCCGAGGGGTATTAAGAGACTGATAAAATCGCGAAGACAATAAAAGGGAAAAGCTGGGATCTAAATCTTGGTCAAGCCTGTCTGACTTTAAGGCCCATGTTCGTTTTTGTAATCCTCCCGTCAATCATGTGGAGTCGGCAGTATTTTATTCTCATTTTACTGGTGAAGGAATGGAGGCTAATAAAACTATAAGTGATGGGAACAACAAGGACCAAGGTGTGAGAACCTACTAGGCTAAAGTTCCAGAATGCCTCTTCTTTTCTTCCTGCCCAAGTTATGCCAAGAACAAGTTTATTCTCTTCAATTAATATCAAACTTGGTGCTAAATAAGTGCTCAATGAATATTGACTCAGTGACTCACTGACCGGCTGCACTATCAAGAGAAAATGAAAATTATTTTATTTTCTGGAGGCTTATGGAAAATAACAGATAAGGATTTTTCTAGTTTAGTGTTTAAGCTGGGAGATGACAGAGTGATCTCTAGTGTCCCTTTTCCAGCCCCCAGACTTGATGATTCAGAGCCATTTCAGGGAAGTATGATCCCTCTTTACCCAATTTCTTTAATTAATAATCCTGCAACCCTTCTGTGTTACTTCCTCTTCCTCCAAACTATGTTTCTATACTGGGAAACTTCAGATCATACAATCCATCCCGGAAACATTATTGATTTTTTTAATTGAATCTTTACAGGATTTTTTGTTCGCACACACAAAAACAAGCAACGGAATGCAATTTGTCTTCTGTTTTTAATCTTCACTAAGCACTGAAAAGGAAAGAAAACTATTTTATGAAAGTAATAAGCTTTTCTGGGGCTCTTGCTAAGAGATGTATTTTTCTAACACTCCAGGGAAAAAGCCTAGTTCCCCCTAATACAACTGTCCATTTGACTGCTCGTTCCAAAGCAAGACTTTTATTATACCTTCTCTGAGAACTTCAGAGACCTGTGTGATATTACTCGCTGTGCCTCCTGCCTGCTAGATGAACCTTATTCCCCAGGAAAAGAGGTAGTGTCCATTTCTTACTGCCCACTTTTTAGACTTCACACTAATAGAAACTACAGACTGATGCTTTGACTCAGAGTAACTGTGTCCATTCATGGGACCATGAGACAAATGCTCTCTGCCAAATCCCAGGTGCCAGACTCAGATGTAAGAGGCATTGAAACACCTTTTGGAGCCTGTAATGAGGAGCTGACAATTTCTATTTTTCTAACTCTGGTACAAGACTTTATCAGCTAACCTGTTTTCTGCCACATCTGTATTAGCTTCTTGTGGCTGCCGTGACAAATTATCATCTGGGTGGTTTAAAGCAACAGAAATTTGTTCTCTCATGGTTCTGTTGGCTACAAGTTGAAAATCAAGGTGTCAGCAAGCCATCCTCCCTCTGATAGCTCTAGGAGAGAATCTTCTGTTGGTTTTTTGTGCTCCAGGAATTCCTTGGCTTGAGATATAATTTGAATCTACGCCCCGACAAATCTCATGTTAAATTGCAGTCCCCATTGTTGAAGGTGAGGACTGTTGGGTCGTGAGGGCAGAACCCCCATGGTTTGGTGCTGTTGGTGAGTTCTTATGAGATCTGTTTAAAATTGTGGCACCTTCTCATCACACCTCTTGCTCCTAGTTCCTGCCACGTGAGACTCCTACTCCCCTTTTGCCTTCCACCATGAGTAAAAGCTCCCTGAGACCTCACCAGAAACTGAGCAGATGCTGGCACCATGCTTCCTGGGCAACAGAATTGTGAGCCAATTAAACCTACTATATTTTAAGCTAACTAGTCTCGGGTATTTCTTTATAGCAATGCAGGAATGGCCTAACACAGCTTGTGATGGCATAATTCTGATTCCTGCTTCTGTCTTTACCTGGCCTTTTCTGTTTCTTCCCCTTGTTTAGCTCTTATAAGGATGAATATCCTGGTGGATTTAGGGACCACCCAGATAATCCAGGATAATCTATTTTGAAGATGCTTAATTATGTTTCAGTGGTTATTTTTCCAAATAAGGTCACAGTCCCAAGTTATGCCCAGAACAGGTTTATTCTTTTTAATTAATATCGAACTGGGTGCTAAATAAATTCTTAGTGAATATTAACTCAGTGACTCACTGATTGCACTATCAAGGGAGAACAAAAATTCTTTTATTTTCTTGAGGCTTATGGGGCATGGACATTTTGTTCTGGGGGCAACCATTAAACCCCGTTACATACTCTTTGATCAGAAAAAAAGGCAAATATGATAAGGTGCATGTTGTATAAACTGTCTAAGGAAACATGTTGAGAATGGTGCACTGACCAGGGAAGAAACTTTGATTGTTCTCAGGAAGCCACCTATTATCTGGATCTGGGTCCACCTGGTGAAGGTGACCCACTCTTTTCAAGCCTCAGGTAAGGAAAGCCTTGATCCAACAAAAACCACTTCAACTGTGTGCGTTTTCTTTTCTCTCTCTCTCTCTGTGTTTCCTAGGTGAACCTTGAGGCTGATTAGAGTGGATTGTATGTACAAAGTTTTCATATCAGGATAATAGAAGAAAGCAGTTATGGAGACTGTAAAAATACTTAAAAACTCCAATTAAATTAATTGTATTAAAATATGTATTCTTTAAACACACATGTACCTTTGCATTCTCCTTGGCATGTCGATGCTGACCAACTGCCAACTTGATTAGGATCTGCCCTAGCTTTGGAGCCAAGTTTACGTTCTTCTCAGGCAGCTCCAGCCAATAACCCAGCAAGGCAGGAGTACTAGGGCCTCCTAGAATGGATAATCTTTGCTCCGAAACTTCTTGTGGAGTCAGCTGAAACTTTATCAGATCTACGTCATGAATCTTATGTTCTCCCTGCCCAATTCTGTCTTCCCCACTCCTTTTATATTTTATGAATATTACCATCAGAAAACTTCTTGTACTCTTAACTCTGTCTCATCCTCACTTCTTGGAGGATCAAACTGACACGTTCTTAAATTAGAAACTCAATGTTAATCATTTTAACTGTCGAGTTTGTGGCCATGGACCTAAAAACATTTATTGGCTCACAAAATAATACTCTTTGGATAAATTGTACATGGTATTTTAACACTGCTTAAAATAGACTGTGTTTATGTACCTATTATGGTGCTAAAATGTTGTTAAACTATATCGTTCAAGAAATGTGTGAAAGATTATTTCACCAAGAATAAGCCAAATTGTATGAAGCATATTCATGAAAGTAAAATGAGAGAGAGTTAATGGAACAATATTTGGTAATAGAATTCAAAAAGAAAACATTAAAGGATGACTAATGAAAGTTATACAACCCTAAGTAATTTGCAAGATTATGTCAAAGAGGAACAAAAGTGAAGAAATGTATAATTCTGCATTCCAAACCTCACTCGGCGAACCAGACTTTCACAGAGCTCTTGTGAGGCCCCATGAGAAGAGGATGGTTTACAAGGATGGAGGAACCTTCTGAGAAATGTGATCATTTGCCACAGCCCCTGGGAAGCCTGTGTTGGACAACCACATACTCAGAGCGAAACTTTGCAAAGTGAGCCTTTTCTTCTAGCACCAGAAGCTGTGTATCAGCTGGTTACTACAGGCTTAGCAGGAGGCAAGAAGTCATGAAGAACTAAGTTTATAACAATGAAAAAGTGTTTCAATTTAGCAGCATGTTGCTACTTTGACTTAGCTCTTTGGTTTACAGGATATCCAGGTCACGGTGCTGTTAATCGGGTTGTTTCAGGTATGGATAGCACCCTGACCAGACTGGCATTATCTGTCTGAGGGAAATAAAAAATAATAGGAATACTTACAGTAATAATAACTGGCCTTCCTCCTTCCCTCTCTTCCTTTCTTTCTCCCCTTCAGTCTTAATCCTTGTGGGTTGCTATAACAAAATGCTATAAAGTAGGTGGCTTATAGACAACAGAAATTTATTTGCCACAGTTCTGAAGACTTGAAGTCCAAGGATAAGACATCGGCAAGTTTGAAGTCTGGTGAGGGCCTGCTTCCTGGTGGATGGGACCTTCTTGTTGTGGCCACACAGGGTGAAAGAGGGGAGGCAGCTCTCTGAGGTCTCTTTTTGTCATAAGGGTACTGATGCCATTCACCTTCCAAAGGCCCCACCTGATAAAATCATCATATTGGTAGTTAGCTTTCCAAAATGTGAATTTTAAGGGGACACAAACATTCAGACCATGCCATACCCTATCTATCTATCTATCTATCTATCTATCTATCTATCTATCTATCTATCTATCAATTATCTATCATTTATATCTATCATATCTATCTATCTATCTACCTATTCTATCATCTCTGTCTATCTATCTCCTACCATCATCATCATTTATTTTTCTCTCTTCTAAACTTGTAAAGTTCTTTCTGAGATGGGCACAATGGCTCATGCCTATAACCCCAGCACTTTGGGAGGCCAAGGTGTGTGGATCACCTGAGGTCAGAAATTTGAGACCAGCCTAACCAATATGGTGCAACCACGTCTCCACTAACAATGCAAAAAAATTAGCTGGACATGGTGGCATGCACCTGTAGTCACAGCTGCTAGGGCGGTTGGGACAAGAGAATTGGTTGAACCCAGATGGCGGAGTTTGCAGTGAGCCAAGATTGTGCCACTGCATTCCAGCCTGGGTGACAGAGCGAGACTCTGTCTCAAAACAAACAAACAAACAAACAAAAAACAAAAAAAACCCCTCTAGTCTTTCTAGGCTATTATATCAATGTTACCTTGAACAAACCTGAGGAAGTTAGGGCAGCTATTGTTAGGCTTGTGTTGGTACAGAGAGATTGGTCCTTTGTCCAAAGTGACACAGGTGACTGGTGGCATTTTAGACAAGGACCAGTTAATTAGATTTTGACTGGTATTTAAAGTAATGAGAAGAAATGAGAAAATACAAACAACCAAAAATCAAACAGTAAATTGAGAGCTGAGAAACAGAGATCCCTGTTCTTGCTAAGATGCTAACTTTCTATGTGACCTTGGGGAAGTCACATGACCTTCCTGAGTTTCTGTTTCTGGACCTGCATTTTGATGGAGCTGTAGCTGATGATCTGTGAGATGCTTCTTTCTTTTGGTAGCTTCTAAACTGGCAGCTAAAACTAGAATTGGTCCTTCTCTGAGAGAAAGTTCTATTGAATCTGAGTTCATCCTCTTGCTGCTGTGGTTCTCTCTGTCCTGCATAGAAGTATTCACACTGCACTGATTTTTCTATTCAGTACCCAAAGTTCTATAGAAATTCAAATCCCATTTCCACCACTTTTTGGCGATGACAATGTGATTTTAGTTAAACTCCATCATATTTCTGGGCCTCAATTTTCTTATTTGTAAAAATGAGACTAAAACCTGTTTCATAGGATTGTGAGAATTGAATGTGATAATATTCTTGAAAGATATAATATTACTTTCGCTCATGTCTTCCATTTATTGTATAATTACAATGTGCCAGGCATTGTTTTCAATATTTGACAAATGCACATTGTTCCCTAAATTTGATACATGCATGAGTGTTGGTAACGGAGAGGCTTTCAAGCAGAAGCCAGCCACCTGTTCTTTAGTTTAATACTTACATGCTAAGTTTCCATTAATGATTGTCAAATAAAGGTTTCTTTAAAACAATTTTCTTTAAATAATTTTATTTTGTTTTAGTACAAATTAAAAGTCAATAAAAAATTCTAAAGAAAATACTTTTAAATGTAAAGAGAAGTTGTGATGTGGCACCATAAGAACTGAGATTTAAAAACATCACATAATCTTATTTGACATAATCTTCATAAGTTTCATTTAAAAAGTGATTGAGATCACGGAAGCAGAGACTCCAATGGTGGATACCGTAGGCTGGGGTTGGGGGTGCGGTTTGGGGAAACGTTGGTGAAAAGGCACACAGTTTTACTTAGCCAGGAGGAATAAGTTTGACAGATATATTGTACAACATGGGGACTTCAGTTAATAACAATGTATTGCATACTTGAAAATCGCTAATAGATTTTAAGCATTCTCATCACCAAAAAGTAAGTATGTGAGGTAATCCAGATGTTAATTAGTTTGATTTTAACCGTGCCACAGTGTATACGTATTTTAAAACATCACATAGAACACCAGTATACATTTTTGTCCGTTAAAAATAAATTTTAAAAAAGAACTAAATGGAAATGTGAAGGCTGAAAAAATATAGTAACCTCTAAAAATTGAGATTGGTATTTTTATGTTCATTTTGCACATTCAATCACGGAGATAAGCTGTTCAAATACAGTGAAGGAAATACTGTTTGCCATGGTGGCCATGGACATGGCGGAATGGAAAAGGTTGATTCCTGAAACACCAAGAGGACATCAACAGAGGTAACGCAGGCATGCCAACGCAAGTCTGGGAGCTGGAAAGCTGATGGTGAGTGGCATCTGGGGGACCTTATCAGGGAAAGTTGAATCCTATAGAGGAGGAAGCGATAGAGGAGGAAGCCAAGCCGAGAGACAAGCCATTTTGTGCAGTCAAACCCTGGCTGAAAAGACTTAGTGAGTGTCAGCCACAGGAAGACTGGCTGAAACATAGTAAGATTGCCTCAATATTCTCTTTTTTGATTTTTAAAGGAAGCATTGGCTATTAGGTTTTTCCCCCCTTCCTATAAATAAAATGATTGGTGATAACCTCTATCTGGAGATATTTGACCAGAGGGATTTATCTCTGGAACATCAGGTTTGGCTGAATTATAAAATGCTGGTCTGAAGTGAAGGGGATGATGTGAACATTTGCAGCCTGAACAGTGACACTGCAGTCCAGTCCCCACTCTCTTCAGAGAATGATGACAGTGAAGGTTTTTTTTTTTTTTTTCAGGAGATTAGGGCATGTGACTCTGGAAAATCTCTGTCTCCTTCGCAATAACCTGATGATAGTAGATAGTAACAGCTGAAGGTCCCAAAGGAAAAATCCAGGCCACCGCCTGACAGGCTCTTCCCAGTTAGCCTTAGTGTCTCTCTCATGATGTGAATGAACAGCCATGGACCGCCAGGTTTGAAGAAAACTTGGACTGAAAGAGAGACACAAAAAGAAAAGTGAAACTTGAAGGAAACAGAGCCAATTTAGGGAGTAGAGAAAATTTAAAAAGAAAAGCAAAAATTATAATTAGTATTCCCAAGAAATAGAAAAATGTAACAGGTTCATGAAATAAGAATAATGTGCTTTGTAAAAGAATAAAAAAACAAAAAACTTCTCCTAGAAATTAAAATATGAAATAGCAACTAATACCCTCATGAATAGGGTTGTAAAATAGAGGGAATCTTAAGAAAATAGATCAAAGGAAAATGAGATTAACTGGGAAAGATAAGGAAAAAAATAGATTAAGCCAGGAAACCCTAAATCTAAATTTTAGAATGGGAAAAGAGAGGAATAGAGGGGATGAGTTAATTAAATAATTAATACATTTCTCAGAAATGATGAATGAGCATTTCTAGACTGAATAGGATCTGGAATAAACATAACCCAGAAGCTTCTGAAGGTTAAACAGACAACCAACTGACGAACCCAATGGATGACTGCCCCCCGCCTCCAAATCTCCAAAACAGTTTTCATAAGTCAAGAAGGTACCTGTTTTCAGCCTCAGCACTAGAAGTTGGTAGGTAACAGGATAACATTTTCAAAAGTTCTAAGGAAGGGCCATTTTCAATTGAAAAATTTTTACCTGAAAAAAGTACCAATTAAGTGAAAGAAGAGGAAAAAAAAACATTTTTAGACATTCAGGATTTGAAAAACTTACCTCACTACAGTGCATCCTTTCTCAGCATAATGACTGGAGAATGAGCTCCCTCCAAATGAGGGTGTAATCCAAGCTATGCAGTTGATTTAATGTGAACAGAAGCAAAGAGGATCTGCCAGTGGATGATGGGGCAGATCTCAGAATGACAGCTATGCAGTAAGCCTGGGAAGCAGCTCTCTCATTTGGACCGGGAAGTCAGAGCCCTTTCAGAGAAGGTTCCAGGGGAAAAAGAAGCTGCTAGATCACTGGATGTGTTGGCCCTGTTGAAAGATGAATATACTTTCTTCAGTGCCTGAATAATCAGACTTTTGTACATAAAACTAAGCATATGAAAAATGAGAGAAGACAAAAAGTTGAACACCATGGAAGTGTAAGTGTCTGTTATGTGGCTGAGCAGTGAATAGTATTTATATTGTTATTATAATATCAGCCTCGAGCATTGATCTAACAAGAAGTGGTCAGGAGTTTGAGACCAGCTTGGCCAACATGGTGAAACATCTACTCTACTAAAAATACAAAAATTAGCAGGGCGTGGTGGTGCATGCCTATAATCCCAGCTACTCAGGAGGCTGAGTCAGGAAAATCGCTTCAACCCAGGAGGCAGAGATTGCAGTGAGCCGAGATCACGCCACTGCATTCCAGCCTGGGTGACAGCAAAAAAAAAAAAAAAAAAAAAAAAAAAAAATCAACAAGAATTGGGGAGGTGGATATTACTGGGAGAGTGAATCTCCCTGTACTGGGGGCGGGGGTGGGACAGGGGAGAAGAGGCTGGGCACAGACAGAAGGGAAATTCTCATCTTCTGCAGTGGGATGTTGATAGATCAAGCACCGCAAATGTGGCCTATCCTTTACAAATATGGGTAGTAAATGCCCAAAGCGGCAGCAGCAGAGCTGAAAGTGGTTTCTTTCAGGAGATGGAATTAGAGACAGGGAAGCTAGAGGATAGATCCAGAGTGGTGAAACAGACTTCTGAAACTATGTTCATGCATTATTTGGATTAAAAACAAGTAAAGAAAAGAAAATAAGAATGAGAGAGGCTGAGTATCAATGTCATAGATAGTAAATGGCAGAACAAAATCTGAAATCAGGTGTAGTTGGTTTCAGAACCCAAGCTATTGTGTGTGTGTGTGTGTGTTTGTGTGTGTGCGTGCGCATGCATGCACATTGAGAAAATTTTATTAGAATGTGTTTTGTCTTCATTGGACCGTATGAAGCCAAGAAGAGAAATCCAGCAATAAAATCCAAAGGTAAGCATCTTTCTTTCAGATGTCTCATAAACGGTTTTCTTTAAGTGAATGGATGAGTTTGACGAACACCTTTGTTTTTGTTTTTGTTTTTCAGGTAGTGTTGAATTTCTTTTTCCTTTTTTAAAAATTATACTTTAAGTTCTGGGATACATGTGCACAACGGGCAGGTTTGTTACATAGGTATACACGTCATGATGGTTTGCTGCACCCATCAACCATCATTTACATTAGATATTTCTCCTAGTGCTATCCCTCCCCGAGTCCCCCACCTCACAACAGGTCCTGGTGTGTGATGTTCCTCTTTCTGTGCCCATGTATTCTCATTGTTCAACTCCCACTTACGAGTGAGAACATGCAATGTTTGGTTTTCTATTCCTGTGTTAGTTTGCTGAGAATGATGGTTTCTAGGTTTATCCATGTCCCTGCAAAGGACATGAACTCATCCTTTTTATGGCTGCAGAGTATTCCATGGTGTATATGTGCTACATTTTCTTTATCCGGTCTGTCATTGATGGACATTTTGGTTGGTTCCAAGTCTTTACTATTGTGAATAGTGCTGCAGTAAACATACGTGTGCATGTGTCTTTATAGTAGAATGATTTTTAAGGCTTTGGGTATATGCCTAGTAATGGGATTGCTGGGTCAAATGGTATTTCTAGTTCTAGACCCTTGAGGAATCACCACACTGTCTTCCACAATGGTTGAACTAATTTCCACTCCCACCAACAGTGTAAAATCATTCCTATTTCTCCATATTCCTTCCAGCATCTGTTGTTTCCTGACTTTTTAATGATCACCATTCTAACTGGCATGAGATGGTATCTCATTGTGGTTTGATTCGCATTTCTCTAATGACCAGTAATGATGAACTTTTTTTTTTCATATGTTTGTTGACTGCATAAATGTCTTCTTTTGAGTAGTGACTGCTCATATCCTTTGCCCACTTTCTGATGGGGTTGTTTTTTTCTTGTAAATTTGTTTAAGTTCCTTGTAGAGTCTGGATATTAGCCCTTTGTCAGATGGATAGATTGCAAAAATTTTCTCCCATTTCGTAGGTTGCCGGTTCATTCTGATCATACTTTATTTTGCTGTGCAGAAGCTCTTTAGTTTAATTAGAGCCTATTTGTCAATTTTGGCTTCTGTTGCCATTGCTTTTGGTGCTTGAGTCATGAAATCTTTGCCCATGCCTATGTACTAAATGGTATTGCCTAGGTTTTCTTCTAGAGTTTATATGGTTTTAGGTCTTATCTTTAAGTCTTTGATCTATAATCTTGAGTTAAATTTTGTATAAAGTATAAGAAAGGGGTCCAGTTTCAGTTTTCTTCATCGGCTAGCCAGTTTTCCCAACACCATTTATTAAATAGGGAATCCTTTCCCCATTGAGTGTTTTTGTCAGGTTTGACAAACACTTTTGTAACCTTGAAAGTATTTTATTTGAGTATGAAAAACCCAAACTGTTGATCTCTTCCTCCTTCCTCTTGTTCCCCTCTCTCTTTTTCTCCCCTTTCCTTCAACTTTTTCTCCCATATTCTATCACTGTTTCTCTCTTGCCATTCTACCCTAGACTCCCTCCCTCTTCTCTCTTCCTACCTCTCTTCCACCTTCTTCTGAATAATTTACCCTTTTCTCAAAATGATCCTGAGCTCCTGACGCCTTGCAAGACCCTCAGGGTACTTTCTTGAATGGGTTTGACACCCTCTCCAGATATGGCTTGTGTCTCTGCTGGGTCCCTGCCCCCATCACCCAACACCTGGGACAGCTGTGCTTGTCATGTTTTACAAGCTGGAGATTTTTCTATTTAAGTTTAGGGTTGGCATTTCTCACATGTGAAGTCTAAAATCTGCAGGGTATTGCTTTTAGACCTGTCCTTTTAGGAGCAGGCAAAAGCCCTGCTCTCCTTGGGCAGATTTTATGAATCCTCAGGACTGTTCAGAATACAAAGCACTGAAAGATAATTCCACCCTTGAGTGATTTAATAGTTTCTTGGCTCAGCAGGTACATTGTTTTGGTAAATTAGGAAGAAAAACTTTCTTTTTTCCGATAACAAAAGTAATAATTCTTTTTCGGAAAAAAAAGAAGTTAAAAAAGGCATAATGAAGAAAGTGAAAATATATATTACCACCTTTTGGAATAAACCAGACTTAACTCATTGGTTCCTAGTCTTCTAGTCTTTTTTATGTATATGTAAACACACATTCCTTTTTAGCAAAAATTGAAGACATGATGTGTATGTTATTTAATACTATTTGCATTAATATTTTGTAAGTCTTTTCTCTAATGTAACTTTAACTTCTATATAATATTTAGGTATATGGATATACTACTGTAATTGGAATAAAATTCAGTAGATATTTTAAATGGCTCAGAAACATTATTTTTGTAGCATGGCAAACATTAATTGCATTCTAAAAAATATTTTATGCCAATTCCCAATGACCATGTGACAAAGATGATACTTGTGAATAAGTTCAAAAAATTCAATTTTTCATTCCTCCCTTTTGGGCCTATGGAATACTATGCTTCCTAGTTCCCCTTGAAGTTAGGTGAAGACGTGGAACTTCATCTGGCCAGAAGTGTGCATGGAAATGAAGCGTGTCTCTTCTGACTGGGGTAGGAAAAAATTACCTTTAAGAGTTTCCAGTTTTTCTTTTGCTTCCATGTAGATTAAAGAGGTCTTGGTTTGAGACTATGGGATCACAAAATGAAGCAGCCTTGATTCTGAGCCACAGCATGAGTGAGAAATAAACTTCAATGTGTTAACATCAGAGGTTTTTGAACTTTGCATTTCTCAGCATAGGGCTAGCTTATCCTATTGACTATTACAGACCATCTGTGGAAGTGTCTAGCATGGGTTAGGGTTAGAGCATTTCTTCTTGGATGTGTTCAGGATATAGCAATTTATTGATTATCATTCAGCTATTACTGATTGGGGATCTTATGTTCAGGGAGAGTCCCAGACCCTAAAGGAACACAAAATTGTGAGAGACACATTTCTAATTCCGTAAGTAGTCAAGTGAGAATGGCAGAATTAAAACAACGGAATTAAACACAATTAGCAGAATTAAAACAACGGAAACGCTCTCATGGAGAGTATACAGCTTGCTATAGGACCACAGAGAGTAGGTTAACACTGGGGAAGGATCTTGAGAACTTCCAGCCTTGACTAGAAAATGACTGTGTCAACATGATGGCAGATGATCATTTCAGGGACAAGGAACATCATGCACAGAGTCACAGAGATGTGAAAGGGCACAGTATGTTTGGAAAACCAGGGTATTCATGTGGCAGGGAAATGGAGGAAAGTAAATCTGTATCGTTTCGATTAAGAGGAAGCTCGATACCTTTCAAAGTCAATTATATCATCGTTAAATATCTCTAAGCAGAAGAAGTCTTACTTTATGCAAAATGCAAATGTTCCATCATGTAATTTTTTACTACTTGGCCCTCATTTTTTCTCTCTGAATGTGCTAAGATGAAAATTAATCCCTTTTTTGTCATACTCCTTCAAATATTTAAGACACTTTTTATGTCTACTTGAATTTTGCGGGTTTCTTTTTTGAGTTTTAGTTCTGATCTTCTAAAGGTGGCATGCAAAATCTTGCACAAAACATCGTGTACAGTGATTAGTCAAAGTATGTTTGATGAGTGAATGCACAGATCAATTCAGAGGTCATCAGCACTGGTTTCTACTCAGTAAAAAATTATGAAGGACAATAATTTACTATACTTATTAGTTAGCTTTTATTGAAAACCTTACTTTTTGCCAGCTGATTTATCAACATCTTTACATGCATATCAGCCTACTTAATCACAATTGCGATCTTAATCACAGTCACAATAGATACTGTTGTTCCTATTTTAGAGATGAAGACTATGAGGTTTACAGAGGTGAAGTACCTTTCTCAGTTACACAGCTCATAAGTGTTAGGGTCAGAATGAACTCATGTCTGTTGAACTCCAGAATCTGAACTTCCTTATTTTCAAATTGTTTTGTTATGTCATTGAACTCTTCTGCCCTCACTGGCAAGTGGGCATTTCCTTTCATTTTACACTTGAGTGTCATGAGTGTCAGAGCAGCTGGAACACTTGCTGAAGGTCACACCACTTACTCAGTTCAGAGCTAGGATTTGTCTCATTTCAGAACCTGTGACTGCTCTATCCTTCCAAGCTCTTCTGAGGAGAGAGAATGATTTAGGTAGGAATTCAGTTAGGAATTTTCTTACAAAGAGATGAACTCCAATTCAATGTCTTTGTTACTAACTTCCCTTTTCTTTTATCATTTCACTCAGATCAATCTCAGTGAACAAGCTGAAGAAAGCACAGGAGCATAGTTGCTTAATGTCATTTTTTTAAAACAATTTTTATTGTATTTTATGTTTTGGGGTACATGTGAAGAACATGCAAGATTGTTGCATAGGCATTTTAAATGGTTTACAAATACCTGTTGTGATGTGTTGATTGAGGATCACCTTTTCCTATTGCCTTAGGATTTGCTTTCTTTTGCGTAGCTTTCATCTGGCTGGGGGAGAAGGGGATTCTCCCTGATGTTGGATGAGATTAGGCACAGCAGATATCACCCTGATTTATTAAGCGGGAAACTTAAGATCTAGTCCCTAAATGATCACTCTCTGGCCTTGTGGCAAGTCACCAGCCCTCTTGAGGCTTTGGATTCCTTATCTGAAATGTAGTAGTGAGAAACTAAGTCGCAGAGCTATGCAATTGTGCTTACCTAAAATGTATTGCCAGCTTCATGTGTGACACACACTCTGCTAAACTGTTTTTATTTAAATCCTCATGACAACGTGATGAAATGGTTAGTTTTATTATTATTAACTTGATTTTATAGATTGAGAATTAGAGGATCAGAGGAATTAAATAATCACCCCAAGACATACAGTTATCTGAATGGAATTCACTCACCCCAACCTTGTTATCGCTGAATTGTGGGATTTAGGGTTGACACCACCGAGGTCAGAATTTGGCCTCCACACACTGTCAAGTCTGATCGCCTCTCTAAGCTTCAGCTTTCTCACCCAGAAAATGGGGACACTGTAAGTGCCTACCTCACAGGGTTACTATTATTTCTTTTGGTGACTTAGACATTTACTGGATAGGATGTTCTTTCTGAGCCATGAATAAACTTTATTGTAGGCCATTTAAAAAGTGTCACCGATAAGTTACACTTAGTAAAATCATTACTTTTTTTGTTTTTTTTTTTTTAGTTTTTATTTTAAGTTCAGAGGTACATGTGCAGATTTGTTACATAGCTAAACGGTAAGCTTGTTTCATGGGGGTTTGTTGTACAGATTATTTCATCACCAGGTATTAAGCCTAGTATGCATTAGTTATTTTTCCTGATCCTCTCCCTCCTCCCACCCTCCACCCTCTGAAAGGCCTCATTGTGTTCTCCTCTACGTATCCATGTGTTCTTATCAATTAGTTCCCACTTATAAGTGAGAACATGTGGTATTTGGTTTCCTGTTCCTGTGTTAGTTGCTAAGGGTAATCGACTAGAGCCCTACCCATGTCCCTGCAAAGAACATGGGCTTATTCTTTTCTATGGCTGCATAGCATTCCATGGTGTGTATGTACCACATTTTCTTTATGTAGTTCATAAGGTTATTTTACAATTAAAGGGGAATATATGCATACAATTCTTCATCACGGTACTTGGCACATGCTGACTAACAAAAAGCATCATCGATAGAGTTAAAGGGTTTGAGAGCAGTGGTTTAGTGGTTACTTTTCTTGGGAGGTCATGAATCTGAAAAGAGATGTCTAGAGGAAAATAGAAATCTGAAAAATAATCTTACATAAATGTCTGAGGCCTTAAGTATTCAGACATGTGCAGGCATCCAAGGGTTAATAAAGCCAAGGTTAATATTTCCTGTGAAGGACAGAGTCTCCCAGATGGGAGATTTTAGAATTGATGATTCTCTAACTGTTTCTTTTTCTTCCTTCAAGGCAGTGGCTTAAAACAAAAACAAAAACACAACATGAAACAAAAAACCTTCTGCAATAACAACCTCTTCCACCAACTAACAAACCAAAAACACTTATTTTATCCCTTGGGGACCTGCAGTTCCTTTGCTGCCTGGGGCTCAGTGGCATTCTCCAGTTATTGTGTGCTTCCATGTCCAGCAGCCATTCTTGCATTTTCTGCTTCAGCTCCTTCAGCATAATTATCTCCGTGTATTATTTCTACCCCCCCAAAATGCATACAACCTGTCAGTGTTGAGCAAACTGGGCTGTGCTTTGCTGCCAGGATTTGCTCCACACAGTTTTTCCCCTTGTTTGTGGAAAAACTGAGAGCTACGTGAAATTTTATGTAAACATGCAAAGCTACTTTTCGGGGGTAAGAGGGAGGGTGAGAGGGAAATCCCCATCATTCCTGCACCAAGGACAGAGGCAGGACACAGCAAGTCTTTGTAATAATAATAATAATGGTTGAATAAATTAATCTAGCATGATAGGCAAAAGGAACTACCCCCGATTATTCTTTGATGACCTATGTATTCAGCCACTACGTATTGAACAGCTATTACATATCATTGCTACGCCATGCATTGGAGGTTTAACCTTGAACACTATACACAGGGTCACAGGTGACAGGAAGCTTATAATCTAATGTATATATCAATTAAATACTATGAAGTCAATAGACCAGTCTCCTTAGCTATGTATAAGGCAAAAGTAAAATCCTGTCGTGATGGTGACTACTTTTATTCATCCACTCATTCATTTATTCAATTGCAAATATTTATTGACAATGCTTTGTATTCCGTTTGGAACCACACTAGGTACAGGGGTTACTGGGTCTAATGCAATGTTTCTCTACCTTAACACTACTGGCATTTAGGCTGGATTATTCTTTGTTGTGAGGAGCTAGTCTGTGAATTAGAGGGTGTTTAGCAGTATCACTGGTCTCTACCTACTGGGTGCTAGAAGCAGCACCTAGTCATGTAAACCAAAAATTTCTTTGACATCACTGAATGTCCCTGGGGGTCAAAATTGCCCCCAGTTGAGGATCATAGCTCTAATGTATAAGACATTGCTTCTGACATCGACTTAAATAGAAGTCAGTAAAGTAATACTAATAACCACAACAACAATTACAATGGATAAAACACTTCCTTTTGGTCAGGTTTTTGCCAGGTACAAAAATCTTATTCAATGCTTGCAACAACTATATGCTATAAGAGTAAATATTTCTTTATGGATCTGCAAAGGCTTATAATGGGTAAGTCTATTTATAATTATTTCTATATGTGTTCATTATAACCTTCTAAAAGCAAGAATCAATATTTAAAATGTTTAAAGGGGAATTGCGGCACCTACATTTTAAGTGATAACACAAGCTAAACATTGAAACTATTTTTAAAGAAATGTTAGATTATTTTATATAGTAGAAACAATAAAGCAAAAAACTCACGCTAATACATGGCTAAACTTTTTCCTTTTTTGTGCTTTAGTTTATATTCGTTGGCTACAGTTTTCACTTTATGCATCGTGTTTCTTTTTAATAGTTTTTTTTCTGAACACACCTATTATGTATGTTTATACTTTGATTGAATAAAACCTTACACTGTAGTTTTCTTATCACTAATAGAATGAACATAACAGAATTTTGGGGGACTTCAGAACAGTAATTAAGGATTGAGATTCAGAGTACAAAGTCACCTTAGTGGGCATCAAATCCAAACCACCCAGTTCACAGATGAAAAACACAAAGCTAAGAACTGGGAACTGAAATGCTCTAGGTCAGAGGTTTTGCAAACTATGGCCTGTGAACCAAATTTGGCTTGTCACTTGTTTTTGCAAATAAAGTTTTATTGGAATACAACAAAAGTTCATTTATTTACATATTATCCATGGCTGCTTTCAAAGAGTAGATTAGTTGCAACAGAAACTATATGTCCTTCAAAGCCAAAAATATTCACTATCTGTCCCTTTACAGAAAATGTTTGTCTAGGTCGTATCACAAACTAGGGCTGGAGGAGGACTTTGAGTTGATGTGTCTCTCACTGGACAGCAGTGTGGTGGAATGGAAAATCCCCGGGCTCTAGAATCAGACCAGGATTTAAATTTTGTCTCAGTTATCCACAAGCTGCATGGCCTTGAACATGATCCCTTTGCGTCTCATTTTCTATTGAGTAAAATTGGGATGAGCACACCCTGCAATTTTGTTATGTGGTTTATAAAAATTTGATAATGTCTCTTACGTGTACTCAAAGTAGAAAATATTAAAATACAATGCCCTTTCTACTGAATAACTGTGGCTTTTACTCATTTATTCCATACATATTTAGCAAAAGACCACTGAGGGTACCTTAATAGGGACTGAGGGTACAAGAAAGGTAATGACAGACATGGCTTCTAAATTTCATTTCAGCCAAGCAGAGAGTAGGTATGAGAGGCACCTAACCCAGACCTTACACAGACATGGTTTACTGAAGGAGAGGACATTTAATTCAAGACCTTGAGCAAACACAGGGATTAACAAGTATAAGAGGATGGAAGTCAGGTGAGGAATGTTTCAGGCAAAGGAAAGAACAAGAGTAAACATTCTAAGATTAGTAAGTTACTGCACACTGAAATAACTAAAGAAGAAAAAGGTCGGTAAAGTTTGAGTGGGAGTTCAACGTCAGGAGAAAGTGGGGAGAGATATATGGCTGGAAAGGTGAACGTGATGCAGATTTTAAAAGCCAATGGAGCAGATAGTGTTGGTTGCCTACCCAACAGTCACGACCCCCTTCCTCACTAACAGAATCATGATTTTGTACCTGTGGCAAAATGTCCACCTTAGGGAAGGTAGCAGATGTAGCAGTGATTGGTCTGAGGTGAGCTAGGGCTCTGGTCAATGGAAGCATTTTGAGGTCTTTAAGAAAAAACAGTTTTCCAACCCAAAAATAGGGAGGAAGTTTGGGTGTGTTGGTTCATGTCTGTAATCCCAGCACTGTGGGAGGTTGAGTCAAGCAGATCACCTCAGGTCAGGAGTTCAAGA
>CAUYLG010063677.1:0-11174 GCA_963573385.1 Cacajao melanocephalus
ATCACCAAAGTCGGCCGGGTGTTGTGGCTCACGCCTGTAATCCCTGCATTTTGGGAGGCTGAGGCGGATGGATTGCCTGAGGTTAGGAGTTCGAGACCAGCCTGGCCAACATAGTGAAACCTCATCTCTACTAAAAATACAAAAAAATTAGCTGGGCATGGTGGCATTTACCTGTAGTCCCAGCCACTCGGGAGGCTGAGGCAGGAGAATCAATTGAACCTGGGAGGCAGAGGTTGCCGTGAGCTGAGATCGTGCCGTTGCACTCCAGCCTGGGCAACAAGAGCAAAACCTCGTCTCAAAAAAAAAAAGAATCACGTAAATTTGCAAGGCCCTGAGGACAGGCGTTCTCCACACCAAGGCTCATTTCCTTGGGTTGCAGAAGAGGAAGCGCCAGGGAGCCCAGTGTTCTTTGGTTCACTCACTTCTTTTGTTATGTGTGACCTACATACTATAAACTGTGCCCCTATTAAGGAGCGTATAGCCTGATGAATTTTTACGTATGTAATGTGTATATGCCCAGGGTGTATCCAACACTCGTCAAGATTCAGAACGTGCTCAGCGCCTCAACAGATCCCTTGTGTTCCATTCCAGTCAGGCCCCACTTGCTGCCACAGAATGTAACAATCATTCTTGTTTTTTAGAGTAAGGGTCTGGCTCCGTCTCGAAGCTGCAGTGCAGTGAGTGGTGCCATCATGGTTCACTGCAGCCTCTGCCTCCCGGGTTCGTGCAACCGTCCCATTTCAGTGTAACCACCGTTCTTACCTCTATCACCGTAGATGAGTTCTGCCTGTCTTTGAATTTCATATAAATGGAATTGTGCATATATATGCTCTTTCGTGTCTGGATTCTTTGTTGACACTATGTCTGTGAGACTCAGCCATGTGCTGTTTAAGTATTTTAGTTTATCCATTTTTGTTGTTGGGTAGTATTCCATTGTATAAATATAACACAGTTTATCTGTCCATTTTCTTATTGCTGGGCATTTGGATCATTTTTTTTTCACTGTTTTGAATAAAGCTGCTATGAACATTCTTGCATATGTCTTGGGTATACAGACGGTCCCAACTTACAATGATTTGACTTAAAATTTTTTGACTTTATGATGGGCTTATCAGAGTATTAAATGTGTTTCTGACTTACAGTATTTTTGACTTACATTTGTTTTTCGGGACGTGACCCCTTCCTAAGACGAAGAACTGAGGAACATCTGTATGTATCCAGAATCCTGTGGAGCAACTAGTAACTCATGAGGAATGGGAGCCGACAGATTCATTCCCAGGACAGATGGTTCTCAGGTACATCTCATAAAGCTTCTTAGAAGATCGTACAAGAACAAGCAACCAGCCAGCCACAGCAGGGGCCAAATGGATAACACATCTTTCACGGGCTCTCCCTCTGTCCCTGTCTCACCTCTCCTTTTTCTAACCTTGCTCTTTGAGATTATGTTCTGAAATAAATTATTCAGAGAAATGGAGCTAAAGCTGACCCATTAGCCAATAGCTGGGTCCTGCGCTGACACGGCTTCTGTGCTATAAACATTTACTGAGAAACCAGTGTTCCCTCGGGGATAACGGTCATTCCACTCAGCTGCAGCATAGGAAGGGGGTGGGCAGGGGATTAGCAGGAGATAAGACCAGAAATGTGCCCTGGGGCCCTGTTGATGACTCTTTGCACCAAGCATAGGCGTTTAGCCTTTATTCTATGGATGATGGGAAGCCAGTTCCAGTGGTGGGTTTGAGCAGGGAACCAGCAGTACCAGAGCTCTGCTTGGGCGGAGGCCAGTAAGGGAAGAGTTAGGGCAAGAGGACCAGGTAGGAGGCTGTGACCTAGGACTTCAGCAGTGGGACTAGAAAGGGGATGGATATGAACGATATTGCAAAGTAAAACTAGAGAGACTTGGCAACTCGCAGAGAGAAGCAAAAGATGACCCTGAGGTCTGGAGTCCAGGAAGCCCAGGACAGGGAAACCATCCACAGAAACAGGAAAGGGTAGGTGTGGAAGGGAAGGTGATCGATTCATGAGACCCACAGCCCCTGGCAGCCCCCTCCTCGATCTCTGAAATCCTGTGCACCCCAGGAAACTCCCAGAAGCCCAACTGGGCTCAGTGGAGAAAGGTCCGCTGCCTCTTCTTTCACTGCTGGGGAGAGGAAGCCTGAACATAAGGCCTGGACTGCAGGCTCAGACCAGAATATGTCCAGACTTAAGGGCAGTAATGTGGAGCCCAGGAAGGAATATTGAGGAGACAGCACAAATTACTTAGGTAAAGGGATGCTGGGTTTTTATTTTCTACTTTCAAGAAATGTTTGCTATAGTCATTGCAACCATCACAAAATATGAATAATACCATGAACCAAACATGTTCCATAACTTGTATCACTGATTCGACACACGTTTAAATGTGGTCATGACAACTGTAGATTTCAGTTTTGCTCTGGCTAAACCAACATGGAAGTATACAGGATGTGAGCTGAGAGACAAGCACCCCTGGCCCAGCAATTCTGGCCTCAGCTGGCCAAGCTGGGGACAGATGACCTCTGCTCCATGGATCCTGCTGGCTCGGGGTGGGGAAGGGGCCTCAGGAGAGGAGTCAGGCTTTCTTCTTGATCCTCTCTATGGCCATGGAGAACGGCATTCCTGGGAGGCTGGTTTGCAGAAGCCGCTGAACCTAAGTGAGCAGGAAGCGAGGTTCTGCTCCCACCTGTGCTGTGTTCCCAAATCACAGCTGCCTCGTGGGAAACACTCACCAGGAGCCAGGCCCTTGCCACGCCTGATCCCAATCAATCCTCTCTTGTGGGGACTCACCAGGAGACAGGACAGGCCCTCACCATGCCTGATCCCAATCAATCCTCTCTCGTGGGGAACCTCACCAGGAGCCAGGCCCTCTCCACCCCGATCCCAATCAATCCTCCCTCGTGGGGACTCACCAGGAGACAGGCCCTCCCTATGCCTGAGCTCAATCAATCCTCCCTATGGCCCTATCAGGCAAGCTCCAGGATACACATGAGAAAACTGAGGCTCAGAAAGGCTGAGAAAGTGGCTTGAGGTCACCCAGGCAGTAAGTGGTAGAGCTAGGAGTTGAACTCAAGTCTATCTGACTGTCAAGCCCATGCTCTTTCCATTGCACTACCTGCTTTCCTTTCTGCCCAAAGCCATACTATGCCAGGATGTGGGCCAAGGCCTCTCCTCCAGTGCTGGGCAGAGGGCTCTGGACAGATCTTGAAGCCAAGACGTTATCCAGTGTAATGCCTATATGACCTCGGTGAATATCTACCCCACGCAAACTCTGTTTATCTTGAGGAAACCGGATGCCTGAGGTCAGAACTTCTCCTTAGCTGGTGGAATCTAAGATGGCAGCTCACTTGATCTCTAACTTCATTATAATCTAATTTCCATGCTAAATCACACTTCCACTAGCACCATAACAGTAATCAAACACCATGCAATGCTGGGGGTGGGGGGAAACATAAAAAAACAAATAGGAAGGTGGCACTCTGGTTTTGAAAACTTCTCCACCCAGACCCAGAAAACACATGACTCTTCCCTTTGCTTTTTTTATTTTTGTAGAGATGAGGGTCTCATTATGTTGACCAGGCTGGTCTTGAACTCCTGGTCTCAAGCAATGCTCTCATCTTGGCCTCTCAAAGTGCTGGGCTTATAGGAGTAAGCCATCGGCACCTGGCCACTCCTCCTCTTGCTTTTAGTGCTCAGCCCCTTTTCTATATCTGTGACTTCCAGAGTCTCACAAGCAGAAATGTTGACTTGCGAGCCAAGCCCTCACTTCTCAGTTCCATCGTCACCAAATAAAGCCTGAACTACTTGACACTCACTTTCAGTTTTGCATATTGGCTTCGTGGCACCACACAGGGAAAGACCCCATTTCAGGGGGAGTGGCTTTGTCAGTAGCAAGGACACAGAAGGAAAGAAGAGACTGGAGAATGACTTATGGCAGAGGTCAGCAAACCACAGTCTATGGGGCAAATCTGGCCACTGCCTGTTTCAGTACAACTCATAGGCTAAGAATGTTTTCTGTATTTTTAGATGGTAGGAAAAAAACAAAAAAGAATAATGTTTTGTGACACATGAAAAGTATATGAGATTCAAATTTCAGTGTCCACAGACAGCAATCCTGGCTCCTACCCCTAAAACAATCATTGCAGTGGAGCTCTGCCCTCGCTAAGGCCCCTTTCTCCCTCTGGTTCCCTGACTTTGGGGTCTGGAGGCCACATCGGCAAGGAGCAGGCTGCCATCCACCCCTTCTTGGAGAACTTCCAGGGAACTCACCATGCTCTGCACCCAGTCTAGATGGCTCCTAGCAGGGCTGGGTGGGTTCTCCATCCTCAGCACGATCTGCAGCCCCATCTTGGTCATCTGAGAAGCTGAGAGAAACACAAGGTGAAAGCTTCTGTTGTCATTTCTGCCTCCCACACCCACTGCCGCTGCCCAACATCCCCAGCGTCTCTCTGCAGACTCCTGTCTGCCCTCAAAAGTCTACCTGCTCCCAGTCAAGAGACATCCATTCTGCAAGAAGGGAGAACGTTAAGTGGAACCCAACCACCTCTTTCTCCTCCTCATCTCTACCACAGACAGCTTAACCTCTCCCTGTGGAACCTGGAAAAGTAGCTCAGAGAGGAGTAGCAGGTGGCAAGGAACATCAGGAAACAAAGCTAGAAGGAACATGTAGGCACCGTTCACCTGAAATAGGATGCAAGATCTCAGGATTGTCAGGGACCTTAGGAACCATCCAGGGCATGTCCTGGCTTTGGCCTGACATGCAGGCAAAGGGCTTGCCTCTGCCAACCACAGCATCCATATTTGCTGTGGGTGGAAACAAGCCTACATGTGAGTTACCAGGGTTGCAGAGGACACTGTGGTCTGGGCAGCAGTCCGGTACCACATGGCAGAATTCATCACAGTAGCAACCTCCCCTTTTGCAGTGGTGATCTATTCCAAGACAGCAAAGGCGCTGGGGTTGGGAGCAGCTGCCTGGAGAAAAAGAAAAATTTTTTAAAAATAGATTAAAATTAGCCAGGTGTGGTGGTACATGCCTCTAGTCCCAGCTACCCAGGAGGCTGAGGTAGGAGGAATACTTGAGCCCAGAAGCTGGAAGCTGAAGTGAGCCATGATCACACCACTGTACTTCAGCCTGAGTGACAGAGCAAGACCCTGTCTTAAAAAAAAAAAAAAAAGAAGAAGAAAAGAAACAAAAGAAGAGATAGATTTGACAAACGGTGCTTGGACAACTGGATAAGCACATGCAAGAGAATGCATTTGGACCCCTACCTCACACCATATACAAATATTAACTCAAAATGTACCAAAGACCCAAATGTAAGAGCTGAAACTGGCCAGGCATGGTGGCTCACACCTGTAATCTTAACACGTTGAGAGATGAAGACAGGCAGATCAGTTGAGGCCAGGAGTTCAAGACCAGCCTGGCCAACATCATAAAACTCCATCTCTACTAGTAACACAAAAATTAGCTGAGTGTGGTGGTGGGCACAATAGTCCCAGCTACTTGGGAGGCTAAGGCAGGAGAATTGCTTGAACCCAGGAGGTGGGGGTTGCAGTGAGCCAAGACTGCACAACTGCACTCCAGCCTGGACAACAGAGCAAGACTCTATTTCAAAAAATAAAAATAAACAGGGGTAGTTGGCAAGATGGCCAAACAGGAACAGCTACGGCCTGTAGCTCCCAGCGAGATCAACACAGAAGGCAGGTGATTTCTGCATTTCCAGCTGAGGTACCCAGCTCATCTCATTGGGACTGGTTAGACAGTGGGTGCAGCCCATGAAGGGCGAGCCAAAGCAGGGTGAGGTGTCACCTCACCCCAGAAGTGTAAGGGGTAGGGAACTCCCTCCCCTAGCCAAGGGAAGCCATGAGGGACTGTGCCACAAGGAACAGTACACTCCAGCCCAGATACTATGCTTTTACCATGGTCTTTGCAACGCACAAACCAGGCGATTCCCTCAGCTGCATACACCACCAGTGCCCTGGGTTTCAAGCACAAAACTGGGTGGCCATTTGGGCAGACAGTGATCTAGCTGCAGGAGTTTCCTTTCATACCCCAGTGGCGCCTGGAATGCCAGCAAGACAGAACCATGCCCTCCCCTGGAAAGGAGGCTGAAGCCAGGGAGCCCCGTGGTCTAGCTCAGCAGATCCCACCCCACGGGAACCCAGCAAGCTAAGATCCGCTGGCTTGAACTTCTCGCTGCCAGCACAGAAGTCTGAAGTCAACCTGGGACACGAGCTTGGTAGGGGGAGGGGCATCTGCCATTACTGAAGCTTGAGTAGGCAGTTTTCCCCTCACAGTGTAAACAAAGCCATGGGAAGTTTGAACTAGGTGGAGTCCACCACAGCACCTCAAAGCCATTATAGCCAGACTGCCTCTCTAGATTCCTTTTCTCTGGGCAGGGCTTCTCTGAAAGAAAGGCAGCAGCACCAGTCAGGGGCTTATAGATAAAATTCCCATCTCCCTGGGACAGAGCACCTAGGGGAAGGGGCAGCTGTAGGCACAGCTTCAGCAGACTTAAACGTTCCATGGCTCTGAAGACAGCAGTGGCTCTCCCAGCACAGCACTCAAGCTCTGCTAAGGGATAGACTGCCTCCTCAAGTAGGCCCCTGAGTCCCATGACTCCTGACTGGGAGACATCTCCCAGCAGGGGTCGACAGACACCTCATACAAGAGAGCTCCAGCTGTCATCTGGTGGGTGGGTCCCCCAGAGGGGGACGAACCTTACAGAAGAAGGGACAGGCAGCAATCTTTGCTGTTCCAAACAGGGTCTGGAGTGGACCTTCAGCAAACTCCAGCAGACCTGCAGCAGAGGGGCCTGACTGTTAGAAGGAAAATGGACAGACAGAAAGGAATAGCATCAACATCAACAAAAAGGACATCCACACAGAAACCACATCCAGAGGTCACCAACATCAAAGACAAAGGTAGATAAATCCATGAAGATGAGAAAAAAAAACAGCGCAAAATGACGGAAAATTCCAAAAACCAGAACATCTCTTCTGCAAAGGATCACAACTCCTCACCCACAAGGGAACAAAACTGGACAGAGAATGAGTTTGATGAATTGACGGAAGTAGGCCTCAGAAGGTGGGTAATAACAAACTCCTCTGAGCTAAAGGAGCATCGGTTCTAACCCAATGCAAAAAAGCTAAAAACCCTGAAAAAAGGTGAGAGGAATTGCTAACTAGAATAACCAGTTTACAGAAGAACATAAATGACCTGATGGAGCTGCACAACACAGAACAAGAACTTCATGAAGCATACAAAAGTATTGATAGGTGAATAGATCAAGTAGGAGAAAGGATTTCAGAGATTGGAGGTCAACTTAATGAAATAAAGCATGAAGACAAGATTAGAGAAAAAACAGTGAAAAGGAATGAACAAAGCCTCCAAGAAATATGGGACTATGTGAAAAGACCAAACCTATGTTTGATTGGTGTACCTGAAAGTGATGGGAAGAATGGAACCAAGCTGGAAAACATCCTTCAGAACATTGTCTAGGAGAACTTCTCCAACCTAGCAAGACAGGCCAACATTCAAATTCAGGAAATACAGAGAACACCACAAATATATTCCTTGAGAAGAGCAACCCCAAGATACATAATTGTCAGATTCACTGGGGTTGAAATGAAGGAAAAAATGCTAAGGGCAGCCAGAAAAGTCGGGTTACCCACAAAGGGAAGCCCATCAGACTGACAGTGGATCTCTTGGCAGAAACCCTACAAGCCAGAAGAGAGTGGAGGACAATGTTCAACATTCTTAAAGGAAAGAATTTTCAACCCAGAACTGCATATCCAGCCAAACTAAGCTTCATAAGCAACAGAGAAATAAAATTATTTATGGACAAGCAAATGCCAAGAGATTTTGTCACCACCAGGCCTGCCTTACAAGAGCTCCTGAAGGAAGCACTAAACATGGAAAGGAAAAACTGGTACCAGCCACTGCAAAAACATATCAAATTGCAAAGACCAATGACACAATGAAGAAATTGCATCAACTAACAAGCAAAATAACCAAGTATCATCATAATGATAGGATCAAATTCATACATAACAATATTAACCTTAAATGTAAATGGACTAAATGCCCCAATTAAAAGACATAGACTGGCAAATTGGATAAAGAGTCGAGACCCATCGGTGTGCTGTATTCAGGAGACCAACCTCACTTGCAAACACACACATAGGCTCAAAATAAAGGGATGAAGGAAAATTTACCAAGCAAATGGAAAGGAAAAAAAAAGCAAGGGTTGCAATTCTAGTCTCTGATAAAACAGACTTTAAACCAACAAAGATCAAAAAAGACAAAGAAGGCCATTACATAATGGTAAAGGGATCAATGCAACAAGAAGAGCTAACCATCCTAAATATATATGCACCCAATATAGGAGCACCCAGGTTCATAAAGCAAGTTCTTAGAGACCTACAAAGAGAATTAGAGTCCCATACAATAATAGTGGGAGACTTTAACACCCAACTGTCAATATAATGAGATAGAAAATTAACAAGGATATTCAGGACTTGAACTCAGCTCTGGACCAAGTGGACCTAATAGACATCTACAGAACTCTCCACTGCAAATCAACAAAATATACATTTTTCTCAGCACCACATCACACTTATTCTACAATTGACCACATAATTGGAAGTAAAACACTCCTCAGCAAATGAAAAAGAATAGAAATCATAACAAACAGTCTCTCAGACCACAGTGCAATCAAATTAGAACTCAGGATTAAGAAAGTCAAAACTGCACAACTACATGGAAATTGAACAACCTGCTCCTGAATGACTACTGGGTAAATAACAAAATTAAGGCAGAAATAAATAAGTTCTTTGAAATCAATGAGAACAAGGACACAATGTACCAGAATCTCTGGGCCACAGCTAAAGCAGTGTTTAGAGGGAAATCTGTAGCACTAAATGCCCACAGGAGAAAGCGGGAAAGATCTCAAATCAACACTCTAATATCACAATTAAAAGAACTGGAGAAGCAAGAGCAATTCAAAACCTAGCAGAAGACCAGAAATAACTAAGATCGGAGCAGAACTGAAGGAGATAGAGATATAAAAAGCCCTTCAAAAAAATCAATAAATCCAGTAGCTGTTTTTTTTGGAAAAGATTAACAAAATAGGTAGACCACTAGCCAGACTAATAGAGAAGAAAAGAGAGAAGAATCAAATAGACACAATAAAAAAATGATAAGGGGGATATCACCACTGATCCCACAGAAATACAAGCTAACATCAGAGAATACTGTAAACACTTCTACACAAATAAACTAGAAAATCTAGAAAAGAAATGGATAAATTCCTCGACACATACAGCTTCCCAAGACTAAACCAGGAAGAAGTCAAATCCCTGAATAGATCAATAACAAGTTCTGAAATTGAGGCAGTAATTAATAGCCTACCAACCAAAAAAAGCCCAGGACCAGGTGGATTCACAGCCAAATTCTACCAAAGGTACAAAGAGGAGCTGGTATCATTCCTTCTGAAACTATTTCAAACAATAGAAAAAGAGGGAATCCTCCCTAACTCATTTTATGGGGCCAGCATCATCCTGATACTAAAACCTGGCAGAGACTCACACAAAAAAAGAAAATTTCAGGCCAATATCCCTGAGGAACACCAATGCGAAAATCCTCAATAAAATACTGGCAAACCAAATCCAGCAGCACATCGAAAAGCTTACCCACCACAATCAAGTTGGCTTCACCCCTGGGATGCAAGGCTGGTTCAACATATGAAAATGAATGAATGTAATCCATCACATAAACAGAACCAATGACAAAAGCCACATGATTATCTCAATAGATGCAGCAAAGGCCTTCGATAAAATTAAACACACCTTCATGCTAAAAGCTCTCAACAAATTAAGTATTGATAGAACGTATCTCAAAATAGTAAGAGCTATTTATGACAAACCCACAGCCAATATCATACTGAATGGGCAAGAGCTGGAAACATTCCCTTTGAAAACCAGCACAAGACAAGGATGCCCTCTCTCACCACTCCTATTCAACACAGTATTGGAAGTTCTGGCCAGGGCAATCAGGCAAGAGAAAGAAATGAAGGGTATTCAAATAGGAAAAGGGGAAGTCAAACTGTCTCCGTTTGCAGATGACATGACTGTATATTTAGAAAACCCCATCATCTCAGCACAAAATCTCCTTAAGTCAGCGATAATAGACAAACAGAGAGCCAAATCATGAGTGAGTAATTGCTACAAAGAGAATAAAATACCTAGGAATACAACTTACAAGGGATGTGAAGGACCTCTTCAAGGAGAACTATAAACTACTGCTCAAGGAAATAAGAGAGGACACTAGTTAATGGGAAAACCTTCCATGTTCATGGATAGGAAAAATCAATATTGTGAAAAAGGTCATACTGCCCAAAATAATTTATAGATTCAATGCTATCATCATCAAGCTATCACTGACTCTCTTCACAGAATCAGAAAAAAACTACTTTATATTTTATGTGGAACCAAAAAAGACCCTGAATAGCCAAGACAATCCTAAGCAAAAAGAACAAAGCTGGAGGCATCACGCTACCTGACTTTAAACTATACTACAAGGCTACAGTAACCAAAACAACATGGTACTGGTACCAAAACAGATATATGACCAATGGAACAGAACAGAGGCTTCAAAAACAATGCCACACATTTACAACCATCTAATCTTTGACAAACCTGACAAAAACAAGCAATAGGGAAAGGATTCCCTATTTAATAAATGGTATTGGGAAAACTGGCTAGCCATATGCAGAAAACTGAAACTTAACCCTTTCCTTACACCTTATACAAAAATTAACTCAAGATGGATTAAAGACTTAAACATAAGACCTAAAACCATAAAAAGATCTAAAACCATAAAAACCCTAGAAGAAAACCTAGGCAACACCATTCAGGACATAGGCATTGACAAAGACGTCATGACAAAAACACCCAAAGCAATGGCAACAAAAGCCAAAATTGACAAATGGGATCTAATTAAACTCAAGAGCTTCTGTACAGCAAAAGAAACTATCATCAGAGTGAACAGGCAACCTACAGAATGGGAGAAAATTTTTGCAATCTATCCATCTGACAAAGGGCTAATATCCAGAATCTACAAAGAACTTAAATTTACAAGAAAAAAACAAATGGCCAGGCAC
>CAUYLG010063679.1:0-19975 GCA_963573385.1 Cacajao melanocephalus
GGTCTTGAACTCCCGACCTCAGGTGATCCGCCTGCCTTGGCCTCCAAAGTGCTTGGATTACAGGCGTGAGCCACCACGCACGGCCATGTTTTGTTTTTTTTTTTTTAAGATGGGGTTTCACCATGATGGCCAGGCTGGGTAAATTGTTATACAGTGAAGAAAAGGGATTGAAGGGGAACAGAAGATCCCTGGAGACCAGTTGGGAGGCTATTTATAGTCTTGGGCAGAGAGATGACAGGGTCTCGGGTAGGGTGGTAGAGTTAGAAGGAAAGAGAATGTTGGCCTCAAGAGATACTTAGATGGAAAACTGGACTTGGATTGTCACTCGCTAGTGTGACTTAGATAAGTCTCAAGTCTTCCCTGCCTCAGTTTCTTCATTTGTAAAATGGATTAGTAGTCACTATTGTTATTTGTATACCCAGTACCTAGCACATGGGTTAGCACAAAGAAGGCACACACAGTCAGGTGTGGTGGCTCACGCCTGTAATCCTAGCACTTTGGGAGGCCGAGGCGGGCAGATCACGAGGTCGGGAGTTCGAGATCAGTCTGGCCAACATAGTGAAACCCCGTCTATACTAAAAATACAAAAAATTAGCCAGTGTGGTGGCGGGCACCTGTAATCCCAGTTACTCGGGAGGCTGAGGCAGGAGAATGGCGTGAACCCGAGAGGTGGAGGTTGCAGTGAGTTGAGATCGCGCCACTGCACTCCAGCCTGGGCAATAGTGCGAGACTCTGTCTCAGAAAAAAAAAATAAGGCACACACAAAAACACGGTGACTATTGTGGTTAATACGGAAGCTCATACACGCTGGCAGCATGAATATTCTGTCCAATTCGTGGTTGGAATTCGCCATCTTCCAGGGCAGGAAAGTGATGGACGACGGCGCCTTTGCGAGAATCGTCGCCCACTCTGACCAGGAAGTGGCCTCGGGGGCCGCGATCGCTGCCTGGACCAGCCCCGCCCCGCCCCGCCCCCAACCCCTGCGAGCTCCGCCCCGGGGCCGCGCGCGCGCGGCCGCCGCCACCGCCGCCGCCGCGCGCGCCCCGACGCGCCCAGCTGGTGACGTGCGGGCGGAACGGGCCGGGCGGGCGCCGCCGGGCCGTGTGCTTCTGCGGGCTGCGGGGTCGCTGGAGCCTCGTGGCGGGGCGGCTCCGCGGGGCTTCGCGCGCCCCCTCACCTCGCCGTGCCCTCTCGCGGCGCTCGGCGGGGCCAGCGCTGCAGCCGGAGACGCGGGGAAACGGTGAGTGTTGGCGGGCGCAGGAAAGGACCGGCCGGGCGCGCGCCCCGCTCTCCGGGGCATTGTCTGGGCGGGGGCGGCGCGGGCACGTGCGTGCCCCTCCCCCATCGGCCGGCCGCGCCGCGGCGGGACCCGGTGAGTCCCCGGGGCCGAGGGGAGGGCCGGGAGGACCCCAGGTGCGGGACGGCGGGGGGGGCACCGAAGCGGGAGCCTGGAATTGGAGCGTGAGGTGGGGGCTTCCTCCTCAGCCGGGCGCTACGCGGAGGGAGGCGGGTCCCGGAGCCACCGCGGCCGGAGCTTGCAGGACGTTAAGCTCTTGGCCTTGGAGGCGGCGAGATTTGGCCCCAGTACCAGCACGGCGTGGGTTTACCGAAAGGATCCGGCGCTTCCCCTCCAACCTGTCGCCATCCCGAGCAGCCCTCCCCGGGAAGGAGTGGAGGGGTGGGAGAGGCCGGGGGGCTCCAGGGATGGGGCGCTGGGGGGCGGAGTGGGAGCCCGGGAAGTGAGGACCCCTGCAGGAAAGGCTGGCTTGGAGGGCTGTGGCCAGACTGCGGAGACAATGAGGCTCTTCCCATCTTCAGTGTGATTCTGTTGAGAAATGGAAAGGAGAGGAATCCTGCAGGCCTGACACATCATTTTCTTACTTTGATGTTTGCTAGTATTTTCATCAGCAGTTACAGAGTCGACCCACATTTTCCATTCCCTTTTCTCTCTGACATGTAAAAAATGCGAAATAATATTACATAGTATTTAGCAATAGCATTTCCCCTTTCTTAATGAGTAGCGAGCATTCAGCGTAGAAAAATTCAAAAATGCAAGCAAAACAAGAAAAAAAAAATGCCCTGAATCCAAGGGTCTACAGATATTACCCTTGGATGTATATTCCTGTTTGTGTTTACTCTTTAAAAGATTGGGCAGATGATGCCCTGATTAGGAGTTTAGTTTTTCCGGGAAGCCTTTGAAGGTTTTGAGAAGGTGAATAGCATGATCCGACGGCTGAGTGGAGGAAGAGGGCTGGGGAGGAACCCACGAGGTTAGTTACTATGCCCTTTGCAGTAGCCTGCTAGGCCCATGGCGGGGAGATGGGGAAGAGTAAACAGATTTTAAATGTTTTGAAGGTAGAATGAACACTTGGGTTGGTGAGGTAGGAGTCTTTGCTTTTTTGATTTTTGTTTTGAGCACTGAGTAGATGGTGGTGCCGTTTACTGAGATGAAGAATGGAAGAGAGAAATTTGGGAAAAATAACGAATTCTATTTTGGATGTATTAAATTGTAGATACATATTAGTTATGAAGTCGGTATTTTGAGGCAGTTGGAGGTAGAGGGCTGGAACTCAGGGAAGAGAGAGGCTAGAGCTAGAGGTAAAATGTTGGGAGTGGCTGGGGGCGGTGCTTACACCTGTAATCCCAGCACTTTGGGAGGCTGGGCGGGTAGCTTGACCCCAGAAGTTCTAGACCAGCCTGGGCAACCTGGGCAACAAGGCAGAACTCCATCTCACTCTTTTTTTCTTTTTTTGAGACAGAATCTTGCTCTGTTGCTCAGGCTGGAGTGCAGTGGCACTATCCAGGCTCACTGCAACCTCTGCCTCCCGAATTCAAGCGATTCTTCAGCCTCAGCCTCCTGAGTAGCTGGGACTACAGGGGTGTGCTGCCACGTCTGGCTAATTTTTGTATTTATAGTAGAGACTGGGTTTCACCATGTTGGCCAGGGTGGTCTCAAACTCCTGACCTTGTCATCCGCCCACCTCGGCCTCCCAAACTGCTAGGATTACAGGCATGAGCCGCGGCACCTGGCCAGGACCCTCTTTAAAAATAAAATAAATAAATTGGGGTGATCAGTACATAGATGTTATTCAGAGGTATGGTGCTGTGTGACATTACTGAGGGGAAAGAGTATAGAGAAGTGAAAAGGGCTCGGGCACTCAAATACTGCTAGGTCTGATAGAGGAAGAAGGTTGATGAAAGGACATGGGAATTGGCAAATGAGGTAGGAGAAAAAGCTGGCATCATGGCAGCCTACAGGTGTTTCTGGAAGATGTTGAATTGGTCGCTTTATCAGGGCTTCTGAGATGTTCAGTAATGTTGTCGGTTGGATTTGGCAGCACGGAGGTTATTGGTTTTGGTCGTTGGTCTTCCTGTTCTTAGTTCTGGAATTGGGAGGTGGGAACCAGATTAGAATAGTTTAATGGGATGTGAGGAGATGAAACTAACGAGTGCAGATTAGAAAGACGTGTCCCTGTTTCCATCTGCCTCAAAACTAAACTTGATTGATGAAAAATGGTCTTGTGTGTGGTTTTTATTTTTTTTTTTGGAAGGAGTCTCTATCTGTTGCCCAGGCTGGAGTGCAGTGGCATGATCTAGGCTCACTGCAACCTCTGCCTTGAGGGTTCAAGTGATTCTCCGACCTCAGCCTCCTGAGCAGCTGAGATTACAGGCGTGTGCCACCACGACTGGCTAATTTTTTTTTTTGCATTTTTAGTAGAGACGGGGTTTTACCATGTTGGCCAGGCTGGTCTCCAACTCCTGACCTCGTGATCCGCCTGCCTCGGCCTCCCAGAGTGCTGGGATTACAGGTGTGAGCCACCACACCTGGCCTATTTTTTTCATTTATTGATTACTAGTATGTTGGAACATCTTTTTTTTTCACATTTATTGGCTGTTTGTGATCTTCTTTTCCTGTTCTCTGGCCTCTTTTGTTACTTACTAATTGATTATCAAAAGTTCCTTAGATATTAAATAATATATAGCTTGACATACAGCGTGCAGAGCTCTCCCCACATGGTTCTCAGTTTCAGATGCCTTTGTGTTCAGAGTGGGTGCACTATAGTTTGCTGAGGGTTATTTTGTGTTATAAAATCCGTAGGAAGAGGAGAACTGACATTTAGGTTGTAGATCTCTGAGTGCAGCCCACATATGATGTACCTTACCCCGTATTTCCTTAGGATAGATTCTCAGAAATAGTCGGTCCTGTCCCTTTCATCAACCGTGGAGTTTTACGTGAATGTTCGTTGCCACGTTCTTGGATTGTTCTCATCCCCTGCCTTTGGTGCTGCCTTGCTTTCACTCCGTTTTCTGCTGTGATACCCATTGGACTGTGGGGGTTGTTGTAATTTTCTCTAAAAAACAAGACTTACGAAGCAGATTGTTTTTTTCTTTTTTTTTTTTTGACTCAGCGTCTCTGTTGCCCAGGCCTGAGTGCAGTGGCATGATCTCGGCTCACTGCAACCTCTGCCTCCTGAGTTCAATTGATTGTCCTGCCTCAGCCTCCCCAGTAGCTGGGATCACAGGCATGTGCCACCACGACTGGCTGATTTTCGTATTTTTAGTAGAGGTGGGGTTTCACCATATTGGCCAAGCTGGTCTCGAACTCCTAACCTCAAGTGATCTGCCTGCCTCCGCCTCCGCCTCCCTAAGTGTTGGGACTACAGGCGTGAGCCACCGTGCCCAGCCTGAAGCAGATTATTTCCATATCATCTGTTCTGTGGTAGTTAGGGGAAAAAAAAGCTTTCAGAGGCTGGAGTTCATTTCTTGGATGAGTCGGAATTTGATTCTTGAAGGATGAGAAGAGCCTTTCGGTAAGCGGAGAAGGTAGAGGTGAAATATGAGCCATTGGAAAGTGATTGTGAGATGTTCAGGCATGTGAACTTTGATGACTGCGGACGTGGAGCGGTAGAGCTAGTTCCAGGTGAAGGCTGTTTATCCTGCTTGTCTGAGGAGTGAGCTGTGGGGGAACTTGCTAGGTGATTGTAATGGAAGCTGAGGGTGAGGAGAATGCGGCGGGGAGGGCTTCAGCTTTACTTGCACTGCTTTTATTGGCGATTGTTACAAATTTTGTTTTTTGTTGTTTTATTTTTTGAGACGGCGTCCTGCTCTGTCATCAGGCTGGAGTGCAGTGGCGTGATCTCAGCTCACTGCAACCTTCACCTCCCGGGGTCAGGTGATTCTCCTGCCTCAGCCTCCTGAGTAGCTGGGACTACAGATGCCCGCCACCACGCCGGGCTAATTTTTGTATTTTTAGCAGAGATGGGGTTTCAGCACATTGGCCAGGCTGGTCTCGAACTCCTGTCCTCAAGTGACCCATCCGCCTCGGCCTCCCAAAGTGCTGGGATTACAGGCTTCAGCCACCGCGCTTGGCCTGTGTATTTTGTTTTTAAGTTTTAGTTTATTTGAGAGTGTGGATATACTTTTTAAAATGAAATATAATTCACATAACTTAAAATGTACTGTTTGAGGCTAGGCGTGGTGGTTCATGCCTATAATCCCAGCACTTTTGGGAGGCCAAAGCAGGAGGATTGCTTGAACTCAGGATTTCAAGACTGGCCTGGACAACATAAGAAGACCTTGTCTCTACTGAAAAATAAAAATAAAAAATTAGCGGGGCATGGTGGTGTGTACCTATAGTCCCAGCTACTTGGTAGGCTGAGGTGAGAGGATTCCTTGAGCCCAGGAGTTCAAGGCTACAGTGACCTAAGGTTGTACCACTGCACTCCAGCCTGGGTGACAGAGACAGATCCTTTCTCAAAAAAAAAAAAAATATATATATATATATACACACACACACACACACACACAGGGAGAGAGAGAGAGAGAGAGAGACCATTTAAAAGTGTGCAGTTCAGTGGATTTCAGTATTTTCACAAAGTTGCACAACCATCAGCACTAATTCCTTAATGTTTTCATCACTCCAAAAAGCAACTGTGTACCTCTTAACTGTCACTCTCAATTCTCTTCTCCCTTCATCCTCTGGCAGCTACTTTTTGTGTTGATGAACTTGCCTGTTTCTGGAAGTTTCGTATAAGTAGAATCATACAACATGTGCCTTTTTGTATCTGGCTTTTTCTTTTCTTTTTCTGAGACAGAGTCTCGCTCTGTTGCCCAGGCTAGAGTGCAGTGGTGTAATCTCTGCTGACTGCAACCTCCACCTCCTGGGTTCAATCAATTCTCCTGCCTCCTCCTCCCAAGTAGCTGGGATCACAGGTGCCACCACCACACCTGACTAATTTTTGTATTTCTAGTAAAGATGGGATTTCGCCATGTTGGCCAGGCTGGTCTTGAACTTCTGACCTCAGGTGATCCACCCGCCTTGGCTTCCCAAAGTGCTGGGATTACAAGCTTGAGTCTCTGCACCTTGCCCACATTTACTTTTTATTATGAGGCTGTTTTAAGGAGATAAAAAAGTTAAAATTGGAGAAATGGATGACAGTATTCTTATTTTAGTCCCAGCATTACATTTATTTCTGTATTCAGTTTTAGTTTCAAAGTATAGAGAAAATTCTCACAGTCAAATTGTATTTGGTAACAGATTTTTTGGCCAGGCATGGTGGCTCACGCCTGTAATCTCATCACTTTGGGAGGCTGGCAGGAGAATCGCTTGAACCCGGGAGGCGGAGGTTGCAGTGAGCTGAGATCGCTGCATTGCACTCCAGCCTGGGCAACAAAAGCAAGACTCTGTCTCAAAACAAAACAAAACAAAAAAACAGATTTTTTTTCCCTGACAGTTCATAGTATCATCTGAATATTTCCAGTTTCAACTGTTTCAGAACCTAAAGAGGATTAGCCAGACATTTTGTTTCAAAGTTGATTTGATAGTATCTAACAACTGCTCACGTTTCCTTTTCTAGAATCTGCAAGTCAGACAAGAAGGGTCCAGAAGGTAATATTATCATTGGTCATTTGTTACACGTTGCATTCACTTGTTTATTGCATCAGAATGAGAGCGTGTCTCAGCAGATGTGCCCAGTCTTACTGAGCTAGCATTTATTTGAATGTGACATGTTCATACTACACAGTATTATTCTTTTGAGACAGGAGCAGACCTGGATTATTTTTAAATGCCCAGTACAGAGCTATAGCCTCTTAAACGTGTTTATCAGAAGCTCAAATATATGCCCAAATATGACAGCAAAAGCTTTATTCTAAATGCTGCATGAAAAATGAATTATCTTAGCAGCACAAATGAACTCATTGATTTCTTCCTTTCTGCCTACGCTTCTCCCCAAATTCCTCTCTTTTCTCCTCCTAGTCCCCAAGTTTTGCAGCAAAAGTCAAAGAGAGAGTTTTTTTTTTTAAGTCCCTTAAATGAGGATAAAATAAAAATAACTGTTTTCCCTAAGGAACCCCAGCCATTTTAGTGGGAGCCACTGTGATTCTTGAGATTACTTGGGAGGTGGGAGAAGACTATACAGATTATGAAGTCTGTAGAATGGATAAGTGAAGATGATGCTGGACTGGGACTCATCTTTGTAGATAATCTCATAAGACTCTTGGCCAGCTGTGGAAGACAGGTGCCCGCTGAGGAAATAGTATGGTGCAAGGAGTTTAGATATCTGCTGGGCTATATCCCCTCTAGGTTTATGGGTAATTAGGTGTTTTTAGATTCCAGTCTGCATTAAGGAAGAATAAATTAAGCTTACTGATTATTTTTTTTTTTAAGATTTTCTTTATGTAAAAGCCCACGATTTTCTGAGGCTGTCTAAAATTAATTGCAGACCAGATGGAGAAGGCTGAAGAAACAAGAAGACCTTACTCTTACTTTTTAAAAGCTTTAAAGGTAGAATGTAATAGTTGGGTTCTGGGCCTGTCCAAAAAAGATTCATTTATATTCTGAATTATAGCAGGTAACAAATGAATATGAACAAACATTAAATGGCTTGATTCAGGATGTTGATAAATGCTGGGGGGGTTTTAGAGTATTTTTAAGCTTAATGGTATTACATCAGATAACAGCTGCAGGAAAAGTGTTCTCTCAGATGTGGGACTTCATATGTAGCATTACACAATCAGTCATTCTTCCAGCTGAATCAAGTGAGTCTGTTTCTGGGATGGGTGAAAGAACTGGACTAAGAGCTGAGGCACTTTTAAATTTTTTTTCTTTTTCATATGGAGTCTCGCTTTGTTGCCCTGAACTGGAGTGCGATGGCGTTATCTCAGCTCACTGCCACCTCCACCTCCCAGATTCAAGTGATTCTCCTGCCTCAGCCTTCTGAGTAGCTGGGACTACAGGCATGCACCACCACACCTGGCTAATTTTTGTATTTTTAGTAGAGACGGGGCTTCACCGCGTTGGTCAGGCTGGCCTCGTGATCCACCTGCTTTGGCCTCCCAAATTGTTGGAATTAACAGGCGTGAGCCACTGTGCCTAGCCTAAATTGTTATTTTTGTTTTAACTTTGAATGAATACAAAATGAGTATTTTTGATTTAGCATTTTATTTTTTTTCTTTTCTTTTATTTTTTTATTTTATATTTCTTGAGACACAGTCTCACTCCATCGCCCAGACTGGAGTGTAATGCAGTGGCATGATCTTGGTTGACCGCAACCTCTGCCTCCTGGGTTCAAATGATTCTCATACCTCAGCCTCCCAAGTAGTTCGGATTACAGGCGCAAGCCACCATGCCTGGCTGATTTTTTTGTATTTTAGTAGAGATGATGTTTCACCATGTTGGCCAGGCTGGTCTTCAACTCCTGACCTCAGGTGATCCGCCCACCTCAGCCTCCCAGAGTGCTGGGATTATTGGCACAAGGCCCATCACACCTAGACTAATTTTATTTTAAAACATGTTGTTACCTCGGTAATTCTGTCTCTGGCCAGGTAATCTCCCTTAGTGGTAGAGCAGAGGTTTGGAATCAGGAAGCTCTTCTGGTCTCTTTCATGGATTAACACTGTCAGGGACAATCTAACCACCTTGGATCTGTTTCCTTATCTTAATTAATAGATCCAGGCTGCAAAGAAAGGGAGCCATCGGCCACAAGTGGTTATTGAGCCTTAGAATTGTGGCTAATACAATTTTTTTTTTTTTTTTGAGACGGAGTTTTTCGATCTTGTCATCCAGGCCGGAGTGCAGTGGTTTGATCTCAGCTCACTGCAACCTCTGCTTCCCGGATTCAAGCAATTCTCTTGCCTCAGCCTACCTTGAGTAGCTGCGATTACAGGTGCCTGCCACTATGCCCAGCTAATTTTTGTATTTTTAGTAGAGACGGGGTTTCACCATGTTGGCCAGGCTGGTCTGGAACTCCTGACCTCAAATGATCTGTCTGCTTCGGCCTCCCAAAGTGCTGGGATTACAGGCGTGAGCCACCTTACCCAGCCTCTAATACAAATTAAGATGTCCCGTAAGTGTAAAACACACATCAGATTTTAAAGACTTGGTAAAAATATAAGAACGTAAAATCTCATTGCTGATTTATTTATATCAATTACATTGTTGGGATGATAATATTACAGATATATCAGTTAGGTAAAATATATTATTAAAATTAGTTTTACCCATTTTACTGTACTTTTTAAAACGGCTGCGGCTGGGCACAGTGGCTCACACCTGTAATCCCAGCACTTTGGGAGGCTAAGGCAGGCAGATCACGAGGCCAGGAGTTTGAGACCAGCCTGGCCAACGTGGTGAAACCCTGACTCTACTAAAAATACAAAAATTAGCTGGGTGTGGTGGTACGCACCTGTAATCCCAGCTACTCAGGAGGCTGAGGCAGCAGAATTGCTCGAGCCCGGGAGGCGGAGGTTGCTGTGAGCCAAGATTGCGCCACTGCACTCCAACCTGGGCAATAGAGTGAGACTCTTTCACAATAAGTGAGTGAATGAATGAATGAATAAATAAATAAATAAACATGGCTGCTAGAAAATCTAAAATTCTGTATGTGGCTCATGTTATATTTCATCAGACAGCACTGGTGTGGATGATATTTCTGAAACTGACTCATGAAATATGTATTAGTGCTCAATGAAACAGTTTGGAAGAGTGGCACTATCCAGTAGAACTTGGGCAGCGATGTGAATGTTCCGTAGCTACACTGAACAACGTCACTACTGGCCGCAGTGACTATCGAACACTTAAACTGTGGCTAATTATGAAATGTGAAAAGTTGAAATAGGGAAAAATGGACCAGAATTTTAAATTTTATTTAATTTTAATTTAACTTTAAACAGTCACACAAGGCTGGTGGCTCATGTACTGGGACAATGACGGTTTAGAGGATTTATGGTTTTTTTTTTTTCATGGAATTGTTTTATTCAAAGACTTGTGTATCTCAGACTCATTTACCATATTACAGACTTGTTAATTAAATATAAGTCTGTAGATTTGTGTTTATTGTAATAATGATACCTGCTAAGTACCAGAGAAAAGATTTGTATCATCAATTATTTATTGAGCCTTTAACTCTGCTGTGTATATTTTCTAATATGCTGAATGCTTAGTGGATTCTAAGACACTGCGGGCCAACCATGTTTTCATTGAAGTCTGGTTCCTTTTTTCCTTATGAGGGCTCTTCTGTGAAAGCCAGGCGCCTTTTGCAAAGTCTGAACAATGTGCTACTTTGTCCAAGGATTTTCTCCTGAAAGGGAAACACGTGCTTGTTAACAGATGGTTATGATGATGATTTTTTTCTTTTGGTGGAAACTTTTAAACTGATACTTTTAGCTTTAAAAGAAATATGTATATACGTGTATATATACACAGACTTAAAGTACCAGTATTATGTAATATTTATTTATTTTTTTGTATGTACACATACATTTGTAAGTATTGGTATGCATGTTCCTTTTTAATTAACAATCCAACTATTATTTAACTTAACAATTAAAAATAATTAATTTACTATTGCTTCACAGTGAAGAACCGAATGTCATCATGTCTGGAATCAAGCGAACCATCAAAGAAACTGACCCTGATTACGAAGATGTATCTGTGGCCCTTCCAAATAAGCGGCATAAAGCAATTGAGAATTCAGGTAGAAATTAACCTGCCTTAGGAAATTATTTCTTTATTGCCATATGCCTCCACTGTAAGACTTATAGGAACTAGAATGAAACGAATTTCCACAGTTGTGTATAATTTTGAAGGGGTTTGTGAGAGAGATTAGCCGAGGGGTCTGTTTAATGGTAATACACCATGTGTGCCGTAAAAAGTGGAAGAAGAGCTGGCAGGAGGCTGATCAAGTAGACAGTGTAAGCGAGACAAGCTGTGAGTTTTAGATGTTACTGTATGTTAGGTGTAATCATAAAGTCCATGATATGTATAAAGGTGTGGTGTAATCGTGAGATGATTATAGGTGATACATGGATTAAGGTTTTCAATTTTAATAAGTAACATTTTAATGTGTCTAGAAAAAAGAATGATCTCATCAAACTTGTGGTTTCATAGCTACAAGGATAAAGCTAAAATTATTACTATTTTTAATTTTTGAGACAGTTTCACTCTTGTTGCCCAGCCTGGAATGCAGTGGCGTGATCTCGGCTCACTACAACCTCCGCCTTCTAGGTTCAAGCGATTCTCCTGTCTCAGCCTCCCGAGTAGCTGGGATTACAGGCGTGCGCCACCCTGCCCAACTAATTTTGTATTTTTAGTAGAGACGGGGTTTCTCCATGTTGGTCAGGCTGGTCTTGAACTCCTGACCTCAGGTGATCCGCCCACGTTGGCCAAGTGCTGGGATTACAGGCGTGAGCCTCCGTGCCCTGCCTGGCTAAAATTATTTTTAAATGCTTACTTGTGTTAATTAAATGTGTCACATAGCTCTCAGATGTAGTAGGTATCTTGAAGGCATATGAATGGTGGAAGATTAGGAAACATCGATCTAGTTCAACCCCTGTACTTAGCAAATAGCGGGTAAATTAAGGTTTAGAGACGTCAGATTACTTACCTAACATTATATAAATAGTTGAAGAGCGAATCATTAACTGGGTATCTGTAGTTCCTCAGAATGTCTTAAGCAAGCTAAAAAAAATTGCCAAATTTACATTTTTAAAACAAATTATTACTGAACTTCATTAATGTTTATTTAATCTACCTAAGTTAATACTTTTAGCAGGGTAAAGAAGGCGTCAAAGTCATAGCTAAGGTGTTGCAGTTCTACAGAGATTTAGCATCTATAGAGTGGAAGTGGTGAAGAAAATTCCTATTCCTGTAAGAGCACTGAAGTCCCACGTATCCCAAAAAGTCTATGTAGAAGGAAGATTATGAAATCCAGTCTCATATAATGAAAACATTTCACTGCAACTTTCCCCCCTCATTCAGCTGTAATTTTATTTATGGGGAAATATCATTTCCTTTCAACAACAAGCCAAATAAATGTCAAAGGATTATGTAACTTAATTCATTACTCAAGAGCTTCACATGGCATAACTTTTTAAAATAAAAACAAGAATAGGGAAAAGTGATTGTCTTAATAACACTGTAACTCCAGTTTAAATTGAATCTAAGTTCCAAAATACCCCATTCAAGCTGGGGCAGTTTTTTTGTCTGTTACTAAGTGACAATATGCTATGCTTTTTCTTGGTGTCCACGCTCTACCTAATCCTGACCTTTTTTCCCCCTAAATTTTTCTCAGAGTAGATTTGGTGGGATGCTTCTCTTTGCATATGTTATTTTGTTTTGTTTGTGTCTTTTTTTTTTTTTTGGTTTGTTTTTGCTTGTTCTGTGAAAGAGATAATTTAGAGGTGTTTGTTTCTGAGGCGTTTATGGTATAAAAGTCTTCAGTGATTGTGTCTTCTGGTTTGTATATATAAGGTGTGTACGTAGCTTACAAATATTAGAAAATAAGTCTTCCTCTAATATGAGAACTGTATTAGTCATTTGCCTCTGCAGACGTAGCCACAAGAATGCTTATACCATTACTAATATTTTTTTTTGAGACAAAGTCTTGCTCTGTTACCCAGGCTGGAGTGCAGTGGCATGATCTTGGCTCACTGCAGCCTCTGCCTCCTCGGTTCCAGCGATTCTCCTTCCTCAGCCTCCTGGGTAGTTGGGATTATAGGCACCTGTCACCACGCGCGGCTAGTTTTTGTATTTTTAGTAGAGATGGGATTTCACCATTTTGGCCAGGCTGGTCTCAAACTCCTGACCTCAGGTGATCCACCTGCCTTGCTCCCAAAGTGCTGGGGTTACAGGCGTGAGCCACCATGCCTGGCCACCATTACTCATTTTAAATTACCTATCTAAATGGCATAGTTGATGGAGAGAAAATGACACAAAGGGTGTCAGAGTCAAAATATTCTCTTTAGTTTTCATGTATTCCAAAGCATGGGTGCTGAATTTTTTTCATAATTCTTTTTTTTCCCCCCCAAATCCCAGGTTTATTTTCAAGTGTCATTTGGCTCTTCTTTCTTTTGTTCTCTTGTATCAACCCACATTCCATATTTTGATGTTTTTAATTTTTTGAGTTGCACATTGTTGTGAGTATCATATCATCTGAATTGTATTGCCTTCAGAAGCATTTTCTTCCTGTTGTCTTCTTTCTTTGCTCATTTCTTCAGGTAGTTGTGACCAGTTGTAAATTGCTTGCTAGACTCTCCTCTACAGAAGGAAACTGCCTTCTTGTGAACTGCTCCAGTGTCACAGACTCCCTCCCCCTCCAGCTAACTCTTTACTTTTTTTTTTTTTTTTTAAAGATAGAGTCTTGCTGTGTTGCCCAGGCTGGAGTGCAGTGGTGAGATCTCAGCTCACTGCAACCTCTGCCTCTTGGGTTCAAGCAATTCTCCTTCCTCAGCTTCCCGAGTAGCTGAGATTACAAGCATGCACCACCACACCTGGCTAATTTTTGTATTTTTAGTAGAAATGGGGTTTCATCCTGTTGGCCAGGCTGGTCTCAAACTCCTGACCTCAAGGGATCTGAGAGTGCTGGGATTACAGGTGTGAGTCACCATGCTTGGCCTTCTTTCTTTCTCTTTGGGGCTATGATCTTTCAGAGGTCACCAAATGTTTCTCAGAGAATCTTGATGTTTATTTTTTCCTTTTTCATTCTTTTTTGGTAATTACATTTTGATAAAATTTTAAAGAGAAAAATTTTAAGGAGCACTTAAGTCTTACCCAGATTAATTCACCGGTTGTTGACATTTTGCCTCATTTGGTTTATCACTTACCCCCCACCCACCACCACATGCGTGAATATAGATATATAAGCATATAATTTTTTTTCTAAATCACTGGTGAATAAATTGGACACCTGTAAACACTTATGTGTATTCCTTAAGGACATTCTCTTATATAGCCAAAGTACAGCTATCTCAAAAAAAATACCCTATCCAAAAAAATAAAAGAAGTTTAATTGGCTCATAGTTCTGCAGGCTGTATAAGGATGGCTCCAGTGTCTGCTTCTGGTGAGGGCCTCAGGAAGTGTACAATCATGGCCAAAGGCACCAGGGAGCCAGCATGCCACATGGCAGGAGCGAGCAGCAGAGAGAATGGGAGGAGGTTCCAGGATCTTAAACAACGAGGTCTCACGTGAACTGAGTGAGAACTCATTTATTACCAAGTGGATGGTGCTAAGGCATTCATGAGGGATCCACCCCCATGATCCAGTCACCTCCCACCGGGCCCCACCTCCAATACTGGGGCTCACATTTCAACATGAGATTTGGAGGGGACCTCATCCAAACCATATCAGTTACCTAATTGATGGTCCATATTCCAGTTTTATTCGTTGTCCCTGTATTGTTGGGTTTTTGTTTGTTTTTGAGACAGAATCTCACTCTGTTGTCCAGGCTGGAGTGCATGATCTCAGCTCACTGTAACCTCTGCCTCCCAGATTCAAGCAATTCTCCTGCCTCAGCCTCCCAAGTAGCTGCGATTACAGGTGCCCGCCACCACGCCCAGCTAAATTTTGTATTTTCTTAGAGACGAGGTTTCACCATATTGGCCAGTCTGGTCTTGAACTCCTGACCTCTGGTGATCTGCTCACCTAGGCCTCCTTGAGTGCTAGGATTACAGGTGTGAGCCACTGCACCTGGCCCCCAGTAAGTATTGTATTTTATAGCTATTTTCCTCCCCATAGGATCCAGTCCAGGTCATACAGGGCATCTAGCTGACATAATCTCTTGAGTCTCTGTCAGTCTCCCCAGCTCTTTCCTTTGTCTTTCTTGTCTTTAATATTTAAATAGCATAGGCCAATGATTTTGTAGAATGTATTTCAGTTTGAGTTTGTCTAATGTTTCCTTGTGAGTAGACTCAGCATTTTTGGCAGGAATATCACAGAATGATGATATGGTCTTTTTAGGGCATGATATCAAAGTACACAAGATCACTTTACACCAATATTAGTGATTTTGTTTGTTCATCACTTGGTTAAGGTGATGTCCACCAGGTTTCTCCACTTTAGAGTTACTGTTTCTTGGATTTCTTTTGGTGCTTGCTGACTGAACTAAAGACAGCCACTGATTAATTAGGCCTTGGATGTATTTTATGTTCTTTGTGCAGCTCGAGATGCTGCTGTGCAGAAGATTGAGACTATTATCAAGGAACAGTTTGCTCTTGAAATGAAGAATAAGGAACATGAAATTGAAGTCATTGACCAGGTATAATGATGATAAATTGAAAAAAACACCAAAGCTATTGAAAAAAAATTTATATATGTTTGAAAAATAATCTATCGAGATGGAGTCATAGGTTGCCTTATCCTCTTTGCTTTTTTTTTTTTTTTTTTTTAATAGCTTTCTTGTTTGGGGAGAGAACTTATATTTTAAGTAATACAATTGCAGAAAGGATTGAAACAATATTACCTGGAATTCCATCCAAAAAGATAATCTCCTGATAGCACAGCAGGGTGACTACAGTCAACAACTTATTGCACATTTAAAAATAATTAACAGAGTACAATTGGATTGTTTGTAACATAAAGAAAGGATTGGGTGATGGGTATCCCGTTTGCCCTGATATGAGTATTATGCATTGTATGTCTCCATCAAAATATCTCATGTATCCCATAAACATGTACTCTATGTACCCACAACAATTAAAAATAGAACGGTTTTTTAAAAAAGATAATCCCTCTTTGCTCTTGTGCTCAATGTCTTTGTGGATTTTTCTCAGTGAATATACACATAAATGTACATATTCATTGAAACACTTTTTTTGCCATTCTTTTAAATCTTTGTGAATCTGATGGATGGAAAGGTCACTTTTATTTGTTTTTCCTTTGATTGTTAGAGAAGTTGAGATTTTTTTTGGTCATTCACATTTCTTATTTTGTGAATTGTTTGTACATCTCTTTTATAATTGCCATTTTTAAAGTAATGAGTTAACCTTTGTGTTTAGCGACTGATTGAAGCAAGAAGAATGATGGATAAACTCCGTGCCTGCATTGTAGCAAACTACTATGCTTCTGCAGGTCTTCTAAAAGTTTCTGAGGTAAGCATTCCTCACATTCAGTCATTTTCCAGCCACCCATATATCGCCCAGGCTGGAGTGCAGTGGCACAATCTCGGCTCACTGCAACTTCCGCCTCCTGGATTCAAGTGATTCTCCTGCCTCAGCCTCCTAAGTAGCTAGTATTACAGGCGTGCACCACCGTGCCCAGCTCATTTTTGTATTTTTAGTAGAGACAGGGGTCTCACCATTTTGGCCAGGCTGGTCTCGAACTCCTGACCTCAGGTGATCCGCCCACCTTGGCCTCCCAAAGTGCTCAGATTACAAGCATGAGCCACCGAGTCCAGCCTGAAACATTTCTTACACTGACCTTCAGAATCCAAGAAGCCTAGCCCACCTTCCTGGGCATATGCACAGGCCATCATTGTGTTCAACCACAGTCCTTCAGTCACATCTTTCTGCATCATCAATAACCCTAAGTAACATTTTTTCCTCTTTACTTAATTTGTCTTCTCCTAATTGTTAGCATTATGCTAGGCTTTGCAGATATAAAGATGACTGAGACCTCACTACAACTGGCCCTAGTGCCTCTTCACTTGAGTGTGGCCCACTTTGGAGTAAATTGTAAATTGATTGAGTTTTCTTTGATCTTTTACTCCAGTGAATGGCAGTTTTTAGTTTCAGATTTACCCTGTTTAATGAGCCCTGAGTTCTCCTACTTTTTCTTTTTTATTTTCTTTCTTTTTTTTTTTTTTTTTTAAAGAGAGAGGTCTCACTGTTGCCGGGCTAGAATGCAGTAGCTATTCACAAGCACGATCATAGCTCACTGCAGCCTCCAACTCCGAGCTCAAGCAGTCCTCTTGCCTCGGCCTTCTGAGTAGATGGGACTACAGCTTTGTTTCTCTAAATTTTTCTCCAAAATTCGCTACATTTTTAAAAATTTAAAGTGGTCCTCCTGCCTTTTTTCCTCCATGATAGTGACTTTTTGAAGACCAGGCCATTTATGAATGTCTCAGATTTTGGATTTATTTTTTTCCTTGGATTGCTTTTTCATCCTCTCTATTTTCTTGTAAACTGGAAGTCAAGTCTGAAGGCTTGGTTATTAATAGATTCGGGTTAAATATTTCTGGCAAGAATACTTCATAGTGATACTGTGTACTAGATATTCTAGTACCTCAGCAGGCACGTGGTTCCAGGTTGTCCTGCTGGTAATACTGAGTTTGACCACTTGGTTAATGTGGTTACCACTAGATTATTCCAATTATAAAGGAATGTTTTTTCCTAATTTAGTTTTTGACAAGCAAATGAAAAATAAGTATCTGCTCTTTTATCCTAGTAATCTGTCTAAATTCAGGCATGGGGTTAGGATTGACCTGAAATAGGAGTATTTCTTCCTATTTGATATTTTGTTAATTTTAAATTTCAGCATAATTTTCGTTTGTTATTTTTTTGTTTTTTTTTTTGAGATGGAGTTTTGCTCTTGTTGCCCAGGCTAGGGTGCAGTGGCATGATCTTGGTTTACTGCAACCTTCACCTCCCAGGTTTAAGCGATTCTTCTGCCTCAGCCTCCCAAGTAGCTGGGATTACAGGCATGTGCCACCATGCCCAGCTAATTTTGTGTTTTTAGTAGAGATGGGGTTTCTCCACGTTGGTCAGGCTGGTCTCAAACTCCCGACCTCTGCCCACCTATTCCTCCCAAAGTGCTGGGATTACAGGTATGAGCCACCGTGCCTAGCCTGTTTTTTCTCTTTTTATTTTCTTTTTCCTAAGTGTTTTCAACTAGAATTAGTCTCAGCTGAATCACCTCTGAAGCAGTGCTGGCTCACTGGGAACCAGGGGAGGGCTGGAGGGTGACAGTGAATGGTGCTTGTCATGTTTAGTTAGGCCTTCATGTTACTCTTGGTGCCCTAGGGGCACCCGGTATTGGTGCTGTTCCTGATGATGTCCTATAGAAACTAGAGCGTTGTTTGAGTCGAATTTTAAATGGTAGACAGGTGCTGCTTTTAGTGTGGCAAAGCTTCCAGGGTGCATGTTAGAGTCCTGTTTGTTTTCCTAGGGCTACCATAACAAATTAGCCCGAGCTTTGTGATATAAAAGGACAGGTTTATCATCTCACCCTTCTGAAGTCTAGAAGGCCAAAATCAAGGTGTCATCAGGGCATTGGTCCCTCCGAAGGCTCCGGGGAAGAATCTAACTTGCCTCTTCCTAGCTTCTGAAGGTTGCTGGCAACTCTTAGTGTTCCCCGGCTGTAATTTCTGCCTCTGTCGTGATGTGGCTGTTTCCCGCTGGGCGTGTCTTCCTTATGTGTCTCTGTCCAAGTTTCCCTCTTACTTATTTATTTTTCGAGACGGAGTCTTACTCTGTCGCCCAGGCTGGAGTGCAGTGGCACAATCTCAGCTCACTGCAAATTCTGCCTTTCAGATTCAAGTGATTGTCCTGCTTCAGCCTCCTGAGTAGCTGGGATTACAGGTGCATGCCAGCACGCCCAGCTAATTTTTGTATTTTTAGTAGAGACAGAGTTTCACTATGTTAGTCAGGCTGGTCTCGAACTCCTGACCTTGTGATCCACCCTCCTCGGCTTCCCAAAATGCTGGTATTACAGGCGTGAGCAGCCGCACCTGGCTGCAAGTTTCCCTCTTCTTACAAGCGAGGAGGACTTCCGTTGACTTCATCTTAACTTAATTACGTTAGTAACGACCCTATCTTTGAAATGTTAACAGTTCTGATCTGTGCTGTTTGATAGTCTAGACATGTGCTGATTTTATTCTCTTCTGTTCTGATTAGGATTTATTTAAGGATATTTAGGAATGCTTTTGTCTCTTGTAATCAACCATTTAATTTTTAGTTTTCAGTGGCAAAACATATTTATAGCTCTGAAAAACTTTATTACTGAAATTCAACAGTTTTGTTGCTTTGAAACACTAGCTTCTGCCTCTTTCTCACTGAAACCATTGGTTTAGTAACAGTTTTTAAAAGGTGGGCTTCCTAGGAACATAACTGCAGTGTTATCACGTTATAACGGAATATATATTGCATACAAGTAACTAAGATGCAGAAATATTCCATAGATGTCTGTACTGAACTGAAGGCAAACTTTATACATCAATATTAATCATTAAAAATATTCTATATTGCATTTTACTCCTATGTGGGGACCATGTTTTTTATATATATATACACACACACACACACACATATATATATATAGCTTTTTAAACATTTTTTAGATTTCTTTCAGGGATATTTAGAGCAGTTGATGTATTTGTGTAAAGCAATGTGAGACTTTTAAAGTCAGATTTTATTTTCTGTGTTAACTTGTATTACTTCTCGACTTTTAAAGTCAGATTTTATTTTCTGTGTTAACTTGTGTTACTTCTCATTTACCTTCGGAATACTCTTATTTCTCTAGCTGTTAGTGTTGTACTGAACCGAGCATAGAAAGTTAACACCAAGACAAAAGTAGGCCAAATGGCAGGGTCTTTATTGCCGGCAACCACAGAGGACTCGCGTCTCTCTAACCTGTGGCCCTGGAGGGAGGGTGTCAATACCTTTTATACCTTTCTTCCCGGTAAGGGCATGTGGCGGGGGTGGGTGTGAAGGGATTTAGACATTTAGGGGGTCCCGGGCAGAGAGGAGAGTGCCGGTCTCCGG
>CAUYLG010063680.1:0-55751 GCA_963573385.1 Cacajao melanocephalus
TTAATACCCATTTTTAGACTGCATTCTAGCCGGGGCAGTAGAACAAGAATCCTGTTCTCTCTCCCTCTTTTTCTTCCTCTTTCTTTCTCTCATACATTCTTTTTCTTTCTTTCACTCTCACTTTCTTTCCTCTCTTTTTCTTTCTTTCAAAAGAAAAAAAAAAAAAAGATATAGCCTGTTATAGATAATGTTTGCCAACCCCTGGGCTAACAATAACTTTGAGATTATCTAATTATCTACAAGTGTCATTTGATGACTAAAAGTTAAAGCTCAGATAAGCCAAGAGACTTGTCCAAAGTATTTTTATTCTTAATTTGGTGATATTTCCATAAAGCCACCCATTCCTGCATTCATTCATTCATTCATTCATTCATTCATAGTCTTCACCCATTTCTAATCTTGATCATTCAAGAAATAAAATCCCCATCAGAAAATAACTTAACATTAAATATGAAAACATTTCACACTAAATAATGAATCTCAACACAACAATGTCAATGCCATTTCAATTTAGTCATATAGAAATACATTTCTGTCAGAGGAGCTGTACATACAATGGCAGAGAAGCCCTTGAAGTAATATTCAACTATGAATAGGCTGTGAGATGGTCTTTAAATTAAGCTCCACTTGAAAACATTTTAAAGAGAATCTATCATGTAATCTGCTTTCAAATTAAACTTGAAATTCCCCCAAATGTAGAGCAAGCTTGCTAAAAATATTCATTATTGGAATTAAATTAGAAAAATTTTGCCACATCTCGGAGAAAGTGAAATCTGTTCCCAGAGACATTGCAGCAATATATAACTGCCTCAGCTCCAGCAGGCATCATCTCTCAGTGGACTATTCTAAGAGTCTCTAACTGGGCTCATCACCTCCAGTCTCTCTCCCACTCAAGACCTATCCCAAAGAACTCTTCTAAAATAAAAAATCAGATTTGCTGAAAATTCTTAAGTGTCTTCAAGCTATCAAGACAAAGTCAGTCTTCCTTATTGTGCCCAGGAAAGTCTTCACCATCTGACTCCTGCCTGCTCCCATGGCCTCATTTACAGTCCTTTGCACATGAGTCAGGCTGGGCTCCTTACAATTTCCCAAATGCTTCATACTTTTACTTTCACTTCATATGCATATGGTGTTTGTTTCCGCCTAGAACCCTCCCACCCCATGTGGTCCCACAATGTACATTGTACTTAACTATGCCATAGGACTTATGAATATTATAATTGCCTACTAAAGTATTAATGCTACCACTACTACAAATAGCTAATATAGAAATACTTGACTATGAGTCAAGAACTACATTATTTCATTTAATCTTCACATGTTATAGATGAGGAAACCGAACACATGCAATGAAGCCAGGTGAAACCAGAACACAAATCCACACATTTCCCACTCCACAGGCCCAATTCCCAACCTCTACACCAGTTGTTCTTAATGGGGGCAGTTTTGCCTCCCAGTAGACATCCAACAATATCTGGAGACATTTTTGATGGTCACAACAAAAATGTGTGGGAGGAGCTATGGGCATCTAGTGAGTAGAAGACAGCAATGCTGCTAAACATCCTATAATACACAGGACAGCCCTCCACAGCAAAGGATTATCTGGCCCCAAATACCAATAGTGCAGAGGAATTACTGGCTCAAAATGCAAATAGCACCTCTACTGAGAAACACTAGTCTACACTAAATCACCTCCTGTAGATTGCCCCAGAAGTTTCTGAGCAGCTCATCAATACAAAAAGGATTTTTAAATGCTCTCCCATGGTGTCTTGGCAGCTACCATTGTGTCTAGGACCTGGCAGATGCCCCATGTATTTGTGACCAATGGACAAACTCCAGAAGAAAAAAATTACTTATTATAAGGCTTGGTTTTTGTGGCAACTTCAATAAAGATAAATGGAAAGAAACACACATTCTTTATCAATAATACAAGAACGCATGTGCAGTATATTCTAGAGTATGCCTTCACTTTAGCAATACCTTATATTTATGAACCTATAGAGTGTGAGATAGATTAATAAACCAGATGCCTAGGATTTTTTTTTTCACACGGCCTCAGGAGGATGAGATGCTTTTCGAATCCCTTCTAATTGCTACATTACAGGGCAAATGCATAGGTTCATAATCTACATAGGTCATAACTTAAATTGTTTCAAAAAATATTTTCTGTATAAGTTTCCCTTGGTTCCTTTTGTTTTAAAGAAAAATAACACAAGACTAAACAACCTTATTCTATTCCCTGTTGTAGCTACAATTCAGATACAAATACATTATTCTAGATCTCCAAATGTTGGAAGTATAGCAGAAATTGCAGTGAAGCCTAGGTAATTTTTTTTTTTTTTTGAGACAGAGTCTCATTCTGTCATCAGGCTGGAGTGCAGTGGCACGATCTCAGTCCACTGCAACTTCCGCCTCCCAGATTCAAGCTATTCTTCTGACTCAGCCTCCCAAGCAGCTGGAAGTACAGGTGCTCACCACCACGCCCAGCTATTTTTTTTTTTGTTTGTTTGTATTTTTAGTAGAGATGCGGTTTCACCATGTTGGCCAGAATAGTCTCGATCTCTTGACCTCGTGATCCACCCACCTCAGCCTCCCAAAGTGCTGGGATTACAGACGTGAGCCACCGTGCCTGGCCAAGCCTAGGTAAAATTCTAAAAGTAAACAGAAATACAGCAGATATAAACCATTCTCCAGCTTATGTAAATTAATACATCTAAACATCAGAAAGTCAAGAAAAGGTTATGATTATAATGTTTTCAAAGGGACAGAAATGAGGCAGCACTTTTACATTGCTGCAAAATACTTCAACAATGGGCAGTATTAATCAGTGGTGTATACAAGTTGTTGTATACAAGTTGTGTGTGTATGTGTGTGTGTGTGTGTGTGAGAGAGAGAGAGAGAGAAAGAGAAAGAGAGACAGAGACAGAGACAGAGACACAGAAAGAAAAAAGGTTCTGCTGTGGTGCTAGATATACTCATTTGATGTATCACTTTTTATGAAATGTACTAAAAGGTTAAAACATATGAGCCTGATTTTTTAAAAGTATGATGTAGTGAACTGTTCCTCACAACCTATTGTGCTGACCTTTTGCCTTTTGCCTCTCGAGGGTTTACACACACACACACACACACACACACACACACACACACACACACAGAATATAATACGGTGATCAAATGAATTTTGCTATCTGCTCTCCCCATTCTTGGACATTTATCATGCATGCTAGTATAAAAATAGGCTCTGAAAACTTTTATATCAAGTTATTAAACTTAAGATTTCCCAAATGTAATTGAGCTTAGAGTAAAATAAACAAATAGAGTAGTAAAAGAAGTAAAAAGTAATATAAGAGCAGCATCTACCAAGATATTCAGGAGCAAGTAAAGGGGACTGAAAACAATGACAGGGTTTGTGGCTTGGGACATCAAGGTGATGGTAGCATTTCTCACTGTGATTTAGAAGCTGAGCATGGGAATCACAGCAGAAGCCAGAGACAAGCGGTGCCTTTTCCACTGTATCTGAAAACATGACACACACTCGTCACAGAGACAGATTCTGCATGTATGGACATGCCAATTGGTAAGACATTTATGCACTTAAGATAGAAATATGAAAAAAGATGACCAAGCCCAAGGAACATTATGATTTTTATCATTAATCATTCTTTTCTGAGCACTTGCTTTGTGTAGACATTGATGAAATCAGGAAAAAGAGTCCCAGGAGAAACAAATTGTAAAGAGAAGTATATCTGAACCATCTTGAGAACCAAGGAACAACATGTCACAAGAGTTAGAATACTCAACCGGTTCCTGAATGTTAGGGTCATATATTATGCTACTAACACCATGACTATCTTCTCAACCTTCCTCATCACAAACATTCCTGAGCCTCCAGAGGTGTCAAGTAAGTATATTCCCTAATAAAGAAGACATGCCTGCTGTCAATCTACATTCCTTTGTCCATTCTTTTGTTTTAATAAACTTGTCACTCATGACTTTCTTATAAATGTCTAAATTATTGATCACAGAAGAGAAGCCATGAGTCCCTGAAGACCCTCTTTTGGAAGTAGGAAGTTGAACGAGCAAATCACTCCAGACCAATCCTTTCCAAATTATATATGCCTCATCTGCAATCCACTCTCAGAACACAAACACACATATGTATTTAGGTGTTTGTGCATGTGTACATATGGTAAGGAATAAACTATATATAGCAGTTGTTAAAGCAGGATTAGGAAAAATAAAAATTGAATAAAACATGCAGATCAGGAAGACAAAAGTGAGTTGAGATATGTAAGTCACAAGCTTCTTCATTGTGATGAGGTGGACCATGAGTTTGCCTTCTGGGTTTTTTTTTTTTAATCTCTAAATCACGATTGTCCCAGAAGATCTGAGACAGAGGTCAATGACATGCACACTGTCCATTGTTCAGTAATTTTCAAAGAGCTAGAATAAAGTAAACTATTCAATATTTCTCAACTGCTAAAAAAATACTTCAAGATCCTGCACTGCCTTAAATGAATGAGTAGTAACTAGAAAATAGATTTAGTAGACAGCAGGCCCTGTCTGACAAATACCAAATAACTGCTTGCTTTCAGCAAATAAACTAGTAAGATGATATCGCAAAGGGTTTTTGTTAAGTTCCTTTAAGTTGTTTTGCCATAGAAGTTTTTTTTTTAATAAAAATATTGCTTCTTAGGATAATTTTAAACATATTGATTGATGTTGGTCAAATAATAAAATCAATTGAATGATTTTAGTGGTTAAAGATTTAAACCACCATACCAATATCATTTAATTTCTGGTAAGCACTGACCAGCAGACAATATAAGGTTATATCTTCTTGCAAAAGACTCGAGTGCAGATATTCCGGGTTGTTACAGGCAGATTTGCCTTCTGTGCAAATGTAATGTGTCTGAGGCAAGAGAGATGAGTCCTATTATCAAGCACATCTACATCCATCAGAAACATCGTCCAGGCAGTATATCATATTGTTAGGACTGACTGTCATGATGGAAAAGCCACAGTATGGTTCTCAGGACAGTCAAGGTTCCTAGGCCCTAATTCCAGACTCCTCTGATTTGCTATTTGGAAAAGATCCTTAGGTTTACAGCAGAACTCAGTTTATCAACTCAATAAAAATAGCACGACACAAGAAGAGCTGCCAGTACATAAAGACTTCAAAGCCCCTTGAAATTAGGACAGTAGGGACCAAATAACATTAGCATTGAGCATAGATCACTATTCAAGATGTCAGCTGGCCAGATTCCTGAGAGGAAGATACGGAAATATATTACTTGTGACTCAGTGATTTGGACACTCCCCCCCACTTGTTTAAATGCCAAAATTGACTAACAGGTTTGGGAACTTAAACTGGAGAATGAACATTTTAAATCAGAAACTCACCAGCCTAAATATATTCAACTCCCCTACTACTTGGATACAAGAGATTCTTGAGTGAGTCTTGCTGGAATTTACATTAGTATTAATTTACATTAATATAAGGGCTACAGAAATCACAATCACCTCCTCAGATATAAAATAAGTATTTTTTTAAGTGCCATATGAGAGACTCCAGTAGGTGTATCCATCTCCCCACAATGGAGACAACTTCAGAATCCTTTTGTATAAATATGTTGTCTCTTAGGTCACCGGGCTGCATGCTGAACTGAAAAATGGCTAGCAGGGCCAGTTACGTAGTAGGTACATAAATATTTGTAGACTGAATGGGGAATCAATCAAAGAATCAATATGACTTTAAATAACGCAAGGAGATAGCTTGCCATCAATTGCTCAACCAGCTTTGACACTAGAACAAGACCTTCAAGCAAAACAGTCAGCTGTGATCTGAACACATGATGCAATACAGGCAGCAAACATTCACTCTGGACAAATCCAAGTCCAAATATGACACTTAATACCAACCCAGAAGGGAAAGAGAAGCACTGCCCTTTCTACCCTTCCATTCATTCTTCCAATGGTGTTTCACCTGTGCCCATGTACCAAGCTCTTTGCTAGGCTCTGGGGAGTCAAAGATGAATAAACCCATGCATAGTGCCTCATCACAACTTAACAGATGGGAACAGAAATGAAACAAACTGCCCTGCAGGGTAATAAGACCTATGTAGACTAACGCACAAAGCATCAGGGGTCACATGTGCAGGGATGTTTATGGCCATAGGGTCATTTTCAAGTACCTGGTTGTCCTGTCCTCCCAAATTGCTCTAATCAAAAGCGTGGCTGAGACCCTGGATATTTGGGAAAATTAGCTTACACAGCGTGTTAACCAGTCTAGGTTTCTTGAGCTTTATTTCTGCACTGGGGTTCATCACCAGAATCTCCACTGATAGGTCATAGTAGTTCCGGCCCCCAGCAATAAACATACTGGGTAACTTTTCACCATTATGTCTTCTGCATTTTTTTTCCATTCCAGAGTTGGTAAAAGACAGGACCATATAAAGAATCTAACTTCATTTTCTGTAGAATTGAAGTTCAAGTATTATCCATGATATAATTTGATATTTCATAAGAGTAAATACTAGTTGGCAAGCACCATGGCAGGCACTCTACATGTGCCATCCTTACAAGTTTAATGCATGCCACCTCCAGACCCCCTTTTTTCTGTTAACTTGGCTACTACTAAGAAGCTCAAAGCCAAATTAAATACTCTAAAGCAGTAAGCACTTAGGATTGTAGTTTAATTATCTTCCATCCTCTACAAGATTTTGATCTTTCTTCCCTTCCCATTTATAACAGTCTTATTTTGTGGGATTTTTTTACTATGCATTTACTTAGACACACTTATGAAAGCTGATACTCTATACACAAAAGCAAGTCACCATAATCTTCAATTATAATTTCCTTTTGCTCTCAATTGGGAAGAGTTTCTAATAACTAATGAATTATCTGAATAAGTAATTTGAAGATGACTCCTTCAATATTATGCTCTGATCACTTGAAAACTCAGATAATTCAATATTTCCCACCATCATTTGGTTCAGAATACTTTTATGAAGGGGCAAAAGGCAGCAAAAAGAGAGGCTGACTGACTTAACTAATAACATATAATAACTATCAGGTTATTTTCAAATCTATCACCAAAGGTTATTTATTTCTAGCTTGTGTTAGATCCTGACCATTGCATTTTGCCCCTTCCCCACTCGCCACTTTTGCAGCCCAAATTGTACCACCATGCACTGGTTGGTCCACTTAAGGCTGCCATTGCCAGAGGCACTTCCAGGACCTGCTAAGTGAGAAGACACTGCTATCACCCAGTGATGTCTAGTCCCTGGAATTTCACTCTTAGCGCTGACAATGGTTCTGGAACTCATAAAGATTCTGCCAAAATTCAGGGAGTTGAAGGTCAATGTCTTCTGGGGATCAAGGTAACATGTAAGAAAAACTCTGCTGCTGAGGATTTCCATGTACTCAAAGCAAATGCCCTTAGGAGGAACTCGCAGAAATAACTCTTCACATAGTCACTACACAGAATGGAAGGCCAGCGTTTATTTCAAAAAGAGAGAGAGAGAGATAAAAATAAACAAAGAGTGAACCATATAAGCATGGCATGTGTACAACACACACACACACAGAGCACAGATCTTGGCATTCCCAGATGGTACTCACTTAGGATGCATAGTCAGGTATTTTTGAGAACATAGTATTTGGACACTATCATTAATTTATTCACCAAAGATTTATCCAGCACCTACTACATGCCAAGTATTGTTCTAGATGCTGAAAACTAAGAGTGAGTGAGGCAGTCAAGAGTCCTGTGCTCACGGACTCTATATCCTAGGTAAGGAAACAGGTTATCAACAAATATCAATTGAAATGAACAATTCAGACTGCAAATACAATTGAGGAAAGAAAAAGAAGAACAAAACAAACAAACAACAACAACAAAATAAAACCAGTGTGATGGGTCTGAAAAGGAATGAGGGACTGCCTTTGCTCAAGTGGTCAAGGAAGGGCTTTCTAAGAAGGTGCCACATAACCTTACACTAGAATGAGAAGGCCAGGCTGAAGAAACCAATCACCTTTACTCTGATTTCCTTCAAAAAGATGCGCTTACTAAAAAAAGAAACATCCTATACCATTTGTGGCTCCACACAACTCATGCTTTATACCACTGCAAAAACTCCAGGAAAGGAAAGGAATCCACAACTTTCTCTGCTCTTAAGGCAATGTTAAGACATCACCTTTACCAAAGATAATGGATAAAAAAGAAGTTGTCTTAATTCATCTCTAATTATGGCAGAATTTACTACAAAGAACTGAAAGGAGAGACATGGAATATTCATTCCTCTTTGTAATGTCAGTTGCTTTATGTAACAATATTCCAATGTCAATAAAAGTATACCTTTGCATTGTAATGCCAACAGGAATTATTTCGCTAAAAAAAAACAGTTCTGTAGCTATACTCAGTATTATTTACTTTCACTGGCTATAAAATAAAGCCAAATTGTATTTACTAGCATAACAGATGGTCTCATTTACAATATATAATAAACCTCCAAAATTAGGTAAAAATAGATTCTGTTATATTTTTTTAACACGCACAAATAATAAATGATCATTTACCAATGCCTTTGTGTAAAATACACCAAACAAATAACTTGGTACTGAATTTCTGTTTGACTCAATTAAAACACTTAGCCACCTAGCATGAAAACATCCTAAAAACATCAACTGCTTAAAATACTTTGCACTGAAACACGTTTTTCATTGTTTCCTAGCTTCTGACTTATTTCAGCATTAGAAAGAATTAAGCAGAAGTGAATTGGGGAGCAAGGCAGTCACCGAATATTCAGAATGAATCATGAACATGTTGACTAAAATGCAATTTTTATTTCTTTGTGGTGCGGTGCATGCTATACATTCTTACAATTTAAATAAGCAGACTGAACTAAGGCTAAATAATGTGAAGATTGGCCAACAGGTCTACATTACTTAATGCATTTATCATTATATAAATTGCTCTGCTTGATATTAATACCCTGTGCAAGCAATGCTTAATTTTTTGAACTTCAAAACAGGTCTTTAAAACTGAATCTCACTAGTACCCAAGACCAATAACATGCTGAGGAAGAATGTATTTCAAATGCGTTTACTGATTACACAGTGTTCGAATCTTCGAAAATCCTGAATGTATGTGGAGAAAGGAGAACGGAGAGTCTGAACTTGGCTATTCAGGTAAACTCTTCCCTTTCTTTGACTCACTTTATGAATTATTATGCTTCTAGATCCTTCTTTTAAAATTTTCCATTTGGGGAAACTTGTACATTTAATCTTAAAAAAAAAAAAAAACGAAAAACTCATCTCATATCCTCCCTCCCCCCTCCTTAAAATAAATAAGAGGGCTTAAGAATTAGCACTAATAATAACCCCACAATGGTCATTGGGAAATCCTCCCCAAAAATGACAACTGCCGCTAAGAAGGACAAAATCCACTAAGAATGAAAATTCCCCAAATGAGTCCTTCTCCGAGGGGGTGGAGGTCACACAGCTGGCACAACTGGTATCACAACCAACTCGAGGCGACCCAGAGGAAGATGCTGCGCCAAGAGAAGCAAAGCGAAGGAGCGCGACCCAGGAGGCTAGCGAAATCCCCGCCGAGCCCCCAGGAGGTGGAGAGAAGCCCAGTCGCCAGGCACCAGCCACAGCGCACGCCAACATTCAGGATAATTCTCCTTTCCAAGCCCCGGAGTTCCGGGGCAGGCAAAAAAGGGGGGATGGGAGACCCACAATCCCTTTAACCCTCCCCCCCGTGCCTGCCAACCTTTTCCGAACCCCCGTGTCACACAACTTCCTCATCATGGAAACTTCCACTGGGTTCGGCGCTGAGGATGCCAAACTCCATTTCACAAGGAACATGTCAACAGCTGGGCTTGGGGTTTGAGGAACAGAGCCTCTGCGATTGGAGGGGGCCCCCAGCCACCCTGTTCCACCACTGTCCACGCTGTGGCTCCCAGCCTGCCGCCGCGCAGTGTCCGAACACGAGAGGGCACCTCCTCCCAGATCCGGGGCGCAGAAGCCCCGCGGAGGCAGGTAATCGGGCTGATGACACCCCCACCACCCACGCCCGCCCGCCCGCGCGCGCTCCGCTTCGCCGCCCGCACCCCTCCGGGTTCCTGCGACACCCCGTCACCATCCCGCCCACCCTGTGGACAGTTGGAACTGTCGCCCCCTCCTCCCCTCACCCCGCTGCCTCCGCGCGGTCCTCCAGACAAATTACCAGTGCCCTGGAGCCGGTTGGGTTGAGCGCCCCTGCCCGGGGAAGGTAGACTGCGGGCGCCTGCCCCGAGCCCGCGGAGCAGGAGGTCTCTTTTCCAAGCGCACTCACATTATTCATGCAAAGTTAATCCCCGCCGCGTCACGGCCGCCCGCCCGAGGATGTGCGCCTTCCTTGGCCAAGCCCCGCAGTCTCCACCCTCCTCCGCCCCCTCCTCCCGGCGGCGGGGTCCCGGGGAGCGCCGGCGACTGGGCGTCGCGCGAGTCCTGCAAAATGTCAACTCCTTGGGCGAAGAGAGGCGGCCGCAGTCAGGGCCGCACTGGACCTCCCCGGTCTCTTTACTTTTATAGGCGTAGGAAGAGAGTGTGGCCGGGGCACCAGAGTCCCCGCCTCTCCAGGTCCCCCGCGTGCCCGGCCCGCCCTGGCCCGCTCCCCGGACGCTGCTTACTCTGGGCCCGGGGCGCCTGCTCCGCGCCGAGTCTGCGAACCGGTGACCTGGTTTCCCTTCAGCCCTCCCGGCGGTCCGACTCGCGCGGCGGCGGCGGCGGCGGCGGCGGCGGCGGCCAAGAGCAGGCAAACCCGGCTCCGCCAGGGGCGCAGCGAGGAAATGGCCTCCTGGCCGCACACCCCGCCGCCGCCACCGCCCCGGGCTGCCCGGCCAGCACTGACGCCCCCTGCCAGGCTCGGGGCCCGCGCTCCGACGCGCTCACAGCGCCCGGCTTGCGGACCCGGACCCCGACACCGGGCCCTACGCCCTCGCTGTTCCCGGGCCGGCCACTTCCGCACCTGCCTTCCCAGGTGTTGGCGCTTCCCCTTCTCCTAATCCCGGCCGTGCCCTCCGAGGGGTGGTGAAGGTGCTGTGGGTTTGGTGGCCGCGCGTCCACCCACCCGATGGCCTGCACGCTTAGGTGTGGGTTTGGGCGTCATTACTCTAGTTGGAGAAGAGGAAAGAATGCGGGGCGAGTGACACGGAGACCCGAGGGCGAGTCTTCCAGGAGCACGCCCTGGCCTTCTGCGCCCTGCCCGACCGGCGCGACCCGTGCTGCCGCGCTCCTCCATCAGCTCCCAAACCACTTGTGGCGCGTGTCGGGAGGACGGGGCGCTCTGGCTCCTCCTGGGGCCTCCGCCGGCCCGGCCATCTGGCGGCTCTCTCACCACCACCGCCACCTGAGAATGGAAGTTTGGGACATGCCTGGCTTGCACTTAAGGAGGACACCCCCACCCCCACCGCCATAATGCATATCGTGGGAGAGGTGCTTTCAGGACTGAGATATTCCGCAGGTCCCAGAAGGGCCGCCCTATTAACTTGTCTTTGCCCTGGAAATGTACAGATAAAATCAGGAAGACAAAAGTAATGTATACTCTTGAAGAGTCCTTTCCTGGGCAAATACAGGTCTCTCCAATGCCCCCGACCTTAAGTCCTGGATGCCAGGTAGAGACTTGCTTTCTGAGCTAGAACGATACTTGGAAAATACCGAGTCCCCAGACAGCGAAAATGTAGCCAATAAGAAACTATAGTTGCAACAAAACTACTTTGACAACAGAGTGCAATTCATTTCTTATAGACAATATTAAAACAATTCCGACATCATAGTTTAATATTCACGTCTATTCGTGTAACACGCAATGTAATAGAGCTATGACGATATGGATCCTCAGCTGCTTGACAATGTATAGGTTATTTATTAGAGGACTTTCTAAATTTCCAGTCAGTGGCCTGTGTGTTTTATTTTCGCTTCTTCTGAGTGTCCCAGGGAAAGGGGTGAGAGGCCCCCACCCCTGCCGACAGTATTAACAACCACCCCCCTGGAATGAGCAGGGTTTCACTAATGCACTTCTAAGAAGGTTGCAGGCCCCAGAGATGCCATTTCCCTTTGGTCCTTGGTGAGAAATCCCTACTTTCTTCTCTACTCTTAATAAGGCTGCACCATAGGACTTGCAGGCTTCTGTAGCTGAAGAGCTGTTCTGCTTTGCAGGGAAGTTCCTGGGCTTTGCTCCAAAGCTGCCCCGGAATGTTTTGGTTGGTTTGGAGGAAAGCTGTGGCGTCTACACCACTTATTCCAAGCAGGCGGCCCCCTGGTGGCTAACTGTGGGTGAAAAAGCCGGCCACTGAGGAAGAAGTCTCACACAGGTAGGCCCCAACAGTCGACAACCTAGTCTCCGGGTCTTCACAAGGTATGAACAATTTAGTAATACAGGTAGATGAGGTGAAGCAAATCTTCCTTCAACATGGTGGATCATAGGCCTTTCGGCCTACTGGAACTTCTAATTTTTTCTCTTCCTGAGTATATCTTGGGAGCTAAATTCTTTAAGAGGGAGACATACAGTGGACAAAATATAACAAAAACTGTTGCTTCTCTTCGTTGGAGGGCTTTGCCTTTCTGATCTCATTTTGCCTAGAAATTTCAGAACTAAAGAGCCAATTAAAGCATGAAATAAATAACAGGTGTGGCATTATTCAAACAATTCATGAGACTGTGGTGGTAACAATGTTATATAATAATGGGGGAGGGCAATTTTACTGCAATGTTACTGAAACAACGTGAACTACCAGGGTTCCATTTGAACAGGACCTCTGAGGGCTGTCCTACAGGCTGCATGATGGTAAAGAAGGGTTAACAACGTATCGTGGTGTTTATTTTATGCAAAGTAGGACAATGGAGGAGAATGTCATGAGGACCTGATTGAAGACAGAGCATATTATTCAAACTTTAGATTATGTGGTCGTGTGTTCCAACCGACTTGAGAGGGCACATCAAGGCTATTTCCAGGACCCATTCCCATATTTCACCATAGACATCCTCATTACCAGGATCTATACCTTGACTCAGTTCAAGAAAACAATTCATTCATATATTTATTTATTTAGCAACTACTGGGGTAAGAAAATGAATGAAACATAGGACCTCACAGGGCTGGGATTGTACAAGTGCAGGGTCTGAGCCTGTCTTTATTTAAAATATTGATGTATTGTTCATCATGAATAATTGCTGCATTAATTTTGGCTTTTAAAATAGTGCATTAAAATATTTCTCCTATTTACTGAGATTTTTTTTTTTGCATCCCCTTAAATTTCACACCAGGTATCAGCGCCTCACTTGCCTAAAACTAGTCCCTGCCCTGCTATGCCCACAGTGTTACAAAGTCTTTTCAGAGAAGTAAAGTTCAAGTTAGAATGTCCTAGATGTCAAAGATAATTAATATATAGTAAAGGACTTGAAGTCAGGGAGTTAGAAACCTGGGCTTAAGGGGAGGGAAAAATCAGGGAAGATTTCACGGAAACTGGTGACACTTGAACCAATCCATCAACAATGGACCACATTTTGCCAGGGAGTATTAGGACTGGAACCACTGATTTTGTTTTACTTATTCAACTGCTTCTCAACCTGGCTGTGCAGCCACCTGACCTAGCCCTGGAGATTCTGATTCTGTCTGTTCACTGTTATTTCCTGGAACTTATTTTACTACGAGGGCCCCAGTGATTCTGGTCCATAGCAGCTGGATAAGAACTCTAACCTTTCAGGAAAGACAGATTCCTAGGGAAGATGACAGGGTCAAAATTATCTAATTCGAGTACACTCTAATTCACAGCATCATCTAATTCACAGCACAAGACTAACTTTTTATTTCACTTCTTGTTATATGCCCATTTTTACCAACACTCTGCCTTTGGTTTACTGATGAGTAAGGGAGATCGGAAAGGAAAAGAAACTATAGGTTGCCCTATCTTTCTCTTTCCTTCTGTGTCCTCATTTTCAATGTAAGTGGTTACAGAGAAGTATTGAAAAACATCAGGAAGGACAGGGAAAGTTTCCTTGGTTGTTGCCTTTCTTCTGTATTCAAATCAAGCTCTGGTTGGAATGGAAAGCATGATAAACCCCATTTTGGGGTTGTGAGTGTCCTCACTCACTCAGTTATAGATGTGACATGCTTACCTCATGCTCAATTTGAGTTTTGCAGAACTCCCACACATTGTGTGTCCACAGGGATTCTGTGCTCATGGTGCATCAAGAATGCTACGTGTGAGTGGAGCAAGTAAAGAATGGCAGCAGCTCTGCATGTTACCTGTATTTCTTCTGTTCGTAAACATGCTCCATTGTCCCATCAGCCTTCACTTACAAAACACAAGTTCAAAGATAAAATTGTTAGGAATTTCAGTATGGTGACAACAGAGCATTAAGGGAAGTGCCAGGCCCCAAGCACCAAGCCCTTCCCTGCATGGGTTGTGTGCAACTGCACAGATCACGTGCCCAAGAAGCTGGCCATGGGGGAAGAACTTGATGCTTTATTGTGGTAGAAGCCTAGGGCATGTTGGAGGTGCAGCAGACATTCTGGTGTGGCTGGTTACAGCAAAGAGTATATAACATAGCTAATGTGTATTAGACATGCATTACATTTCAGGTAGTGTTCTAAATATTTCATACATCTTTTAAAGTTTGCCAGAGTACCCAGTGAAACAGTATTATTATGTGCTTCCTTTTCCAGATGATAAAACTTAAGAAGGATAAAACTTTGGAAGATCCAATAATCTGCTCAAGCTCAGACCTGGGTACTGGGTGACAGAAGGTGTACTCTTAAACAGCTCATCATGCTACTTGTATGCAAGACAGGGGAGTTATTGTATAGGCACATGAACCTGGAAAAGGTGAGCATGTTCTGGCAGTCATGAGACATTTCTCTAGCTTTTCACTTAAGGGACCACTGTGCACTGGGACGATCAGAAGAGGCCTAAGAAAACATGTATGCCCCTGGCTAGAAAACTCCCTAATCACATTCTCTTCCCTTGTTTTCTAACTAGAGGTAGAAGATTCTGAGGCAGGAACTAGTAAGCCACAAGCTGGAAGCGTCTTTTATCACGGTGTGGAGGAGAACTAAAACACTCACATTGAACTATTACGGAGATTAAGTAATCAACTTTTTTTGTGTTAAGTCACTGAAAGGCATATTACTGGGGAGCACCAATTACTGCAACAAATGCAGTAACTGGGGCTCCACTAATACACCTGTCAGCCAGGCCAAACTCTATCACAGCATAAATCACTTTTTCTTTAAATAAATACAGTGAGAAGAATAAAATAGACCTAAGTGCATCAATGTGAATATAGGTTTGAAACAAAATGTTGAGCTAAAAAATGTTCAGAGTGATAATTTTTTAAGTTGATGTGTAATTTATGTACAGTAAAATAGATAAAACCCAAATGTTCAGTTCAGTGAATTTTAACATGTTTATACCCCTGTGTCATCACCTCCCAGAACAAGATAGAAAATACTTCATATAAATGGAATCATACAGTGTGTTTTCTGTTGTATCTGGTTTCTTTCACTCAATGTTTTTGAGGTAAATCCACATTATTGTGCGGATTAGAAAGTTGTTCTTTTAAAATTCCTGTTTGATATTCTATTATATGAATATGCCACAATTTCTTTATTCATTTATTCATCCAATTGATGGCCATTTGGGTTGTTTCCAATTTGGGACTATTACAAATGAAGCAGCTATGAACATTCTTAAACAATTATTTTTGTGGTACATGCACTCATATCTCCTGGGCATATGCATAGGAGTGAAATTGATAGTCACATGTTTATCTGAATTATTCTAGTAAAGCTCTCTGAGGTACTAGCACAATTATGAACAACTAGAAAATGGTTAGTTAGCACTTGCTGACTTCTGTTCATTCTTACAGTTTTTATAAATAAAATATTCAAGGTTCTATGGAGTCTAACTTGAGTGAGTAAATATTCTTCAGGATCTGAAATAGAAAATCCTCAAAAAAATCAATATTCAAAACTGCTACTGCCTTATGTAGCAATTATAAGCTCTGCTTGCAGCTGCAAATCATTTTTATGAACTAAGCTACATATTAAAGCCTATGTAAAAATGAAGATGCTGATAGATTAAAGTATATCAAGAAAAAGGTGAATGGTGGAAAGGAAGGTAAGAATACCAAAATGTTTCTAAATACTTTTCAGCTGTTTGAAAGATAGGTTGAAGACACACTGAGTAATTGCTAATTGGACTGTAATAACCTATGTTCACTGTGAGAACACAGAAGTACAGTAGATTGTTAAATTCTTTGTCAATCACAGAAGAAATCTAGTGGTTCAAGACACATCTTCCCAAAACATGCCAATTAAGTGTCCTTCCTTTTTGAGTTTGCTTATTTGCATCAAAAGTAGAAATGTAATTGTTAAAAATTTGGGAAAAATATCCTTTTTAAAGGAAGGGAACAAAGTGAATCTTACTCATTTTTATGGAATAAACTTTAATATATCTAGATATAACAACACAAATAATAAAATGGTATGATTATGGGCTATTTTCAGATCCTTAAAATCCCTGAATGAGTCATATCTGAAGTGACAGTCATAACTTCAGATTTGCTTGCTTTTGTCAGTTATTTTAAATGAGATTCTCAATTTGAGGGCGAGTTAGGTCTATTGACACCTCCTATTTTCATATATTATAGTTCTCTTTTACAAATAAATTTGCCTTATCCTGTTTACAAAATATTGCATAAGATGCTAGTCATAGTTCCTACAAACACAACTATAGAACATATTTTGAATGTCTATAAATGATACATTTGAGGCAAATAAGTCTACAGCTAGTACAAGAAAGGACTGAGTTTTCATTATGCAGATGTAGAACAAAACCTTGCACTGTGGTTCATACCAGATAATGAATAATAATAATTTGAGTTCCAGGGTTGTGGCCTTCCTAATCATGTGATTTGAGCAGGTTAACTTAGCTTCTCTAAGCCTCAGTTTCCACAACTGTAGATGTGAAGAAAGTCATCGTACCTACCTGATAGGGATGGTGTGAGGAATGTGTGGTAATAGATGGATGATGCTATGCATGATGCCTGGCACATAGCAGGTGGCTTATTAATGTGATCTGTCATTATTATTTTGGAAAAATATAATTTATGGTATTTGGAAACACAAAAATGGCAAAGGCAAAATTTCTATCTTGAAATATACTTTTTTCCTAAATCAATTATTCAATAAATATGTACTAGTATTTGTAACAATACAACTGCCTACTACCTGGGCAGACAATTCTAGACTCTAGAAAGAGAACAGTGGGTGAGAAAATAAAAATCCTTCACATTGTGATGCTTACTTGTCATTGAACAGGATGCAAATTCTTCGAAAGAGAAGGAGCACTCCTATTGTTGGCAAGGATTGAGCACAAACCCAAACACATGGCTGAATTCAGACTTGCAGAAATAATGTCCCTAGAGACAGACTCTTTTGCTGTCAATGAGTTCAAGCCCTTAACAGTGTTTTTGTGGAGGAAATGACTCAGTTCTTAAAGAGACCTTTTAGTCAATAATTTCCCTGTAGCATTTCCTAACTGCTACTAATCTCTTAAGTTGGAATGCCCTTCTCTAACATCCACATTTGAGAATGCCAGGAATGTGTGTGTGTGTGTGTGTGTGTGTGTGTGTGTGTGTGTGCGTGTGTGTGTTTTTTCCCAGTACAGGAGAAACTATTCTAGAGTCATCTAGAGATTTACAGATTTTGGATTTGGAGCCAATCTGATTTGAGCCATGCTCATAACTTGTGTGCCTTTGCCTTTGTCGTTTCTTCCCTGGTTCTCCTGTATACAGGCATAAATACAAGAACTAAGTAATGCCTAAAATCTGTCTCAGTGCTTACATTCTAAAAGTCAGTGCAATTCCTTCCCCATTCAGTGATCAGATAATGATCTTTATTTTATGGAGTGCTCCCTATTCCTTCTTAATATTTTTGTGTTCATTATTAGCTAAATGAAGAAACTTGGGAATGTATGGCTTTAAGTTCCATTCCTAAAGGCAGCTTCTTTTGGGAAGGCAGAAAAGCAGCTTCTTTGTTTTCCTGATGATTTTAATGCATTTTCTATTAGTCGAGTAAGTCAAATGACAGGATAATTTTATTAATTAGTTTGAATAAACTACAGATTGAATTTACTGTCACTTTTGCTTTAATTAATTTAAATCAAAATTAATTAATTTAATTTAAAGCAAAAGATTTACCGCCACTTTTGCCTTAATTAATGGCCAGAGGATCTGTCAATTCAGGTCATAAAATGTTCTTTGCTGGCATTTCTTTCAGTGATTCCTACTCATTCTTATACCCATTCATGAAATTTAAAATATCATAATAAAGTATGATTCTTCATATGAGGATATTTGAGATTTCTGAAGATGATGATGGACATTTTCTCTAGCTTACTTTTCTTCAACCCCTTTATCTCTGACCATAAAAAATGATATTGATTCAAACTGTTGGATTGATTGACATGCATGTGTCCCTGCCAGGAAGTGTCTCACTCTTATCATTTGTATGTCTCCTCCTGGATTCTTCCTCTAGGCCTCAGTGTGGTATCTGAAAAAAAGTTCTGTGGCTGCTGAGGTTAGAGGAAACACAGGCAGTGAGAAATGACATTGAGTCACTCAGATTATTGCCCTAAGATCCACTAGTTAACTTCCTTGTGGCCCAGTTTTGTTTTGTTTTGTTTTGTTTTAATGTACAAAATGAAGAGATTTCCCTTTGCTAAGGAAATTAACTAAAATCATACTTTTAAAATGTTGAGCAAATTGCCTGGACCTTGGATGATCAGTAAAAATTAGCTTTCCTTTTCTTCTCATGAAGGTTCTATTCCTTTACTTCTTTCTGAGTAAAGCTGTGCAGTTTTATGATTGATGGCAAAAATAAAGTGCACCTAAGAGGTAGGCAGAGACCTGAGACCAAATTTCCTCAAGAGAGGCAGTGGTGGGAAGATTATGAGCTTGTCTACAATCCTCTGCTCCATGATTTACTATGTTCTTGTTAGAGCTTGGAAAATTAGGTTGCCTATCCAAAGAAAGACAACGTGAAGAGAAAAGAAAGAAATGTTTGCTGAGTGTTCGTTTCTCTGAGTCTGTTTTCTCATCTGTAGCTTGGGTAGATAGTTTCTGTCTTTCCTGCATCAGGAAATTAAATTATGAGGATCTAATGAGGTAAGGAATGTAAAAAACATCTCCCAAATGTAGAACATTCTAAAAAACATAATCCATTTTTATTTGGGAAAATCCACAAATACAAAAGGAGCCACATTGAAATAATATGTCTTGACCTGAGAAATCACAGACCCTCCTACAAACCAAAAGCAAGGACCTTTTGGTCCTTGATGAATTTAAGTTACACCCAGTTCTGGTGTCAGAACTGAAACCAGCAGACCTCAACAAGTGAAATGTGACAGATGAGCAGCTTCCTCTTATGACTTTTGGCCACCAACTTAACCCAAACTCCTTAATTCTCAAAGTTCCCTTTTAAGAAAAAAGAAAAAAAAAAAAACTATTTCTAACTGTGAGTCAGGAATATAATTCAGCTGAAAGCTGGACCCTGGACCCTAGTAGGTGCTATAAGCCGTAACTTATGAAAGACCGTCACTCATAATTCATGCTGTAATGGGTAACAAGGGCTATGGCTCACTAACATAGCAATGATATTAGTAAAACCAATCCTTGCTATTCCTCCAGCACAACAAGCTCAATTCTGCCTCAGAGCCTTTGCACACACTGTGCTCTCTACCGTTGCTCTCTTCCCAGATTCTTACATGACTTCTCTCTCACTTCAGTGATGTCTCTGATTGTCAGAGATAGTACCGGACATAATGGTGGCCCTCAAAAAGGATTTTGAGATGAATGCATGATTTGCCACTACAGCACTGGCACAGCCCAACAGAAACAATGAGCATTGATGCAGAACCTACATTTCTATCCAGGTGACAGGAACAGACTGACAATGACCTAGAAGGCAGGAATTATACCCCCAGAAGGGACAGGAATTATGTCTTTCATTTTATCAAATTTTACCATGTTAGATTTGTTAAAGGTCCTGCAATTTGCAATTTGGAAAGCCTTTCCTTACCATTTTATCCAAAAGAACAACCTCCTATCATTCTTTAGCCCACTGGTTATCCAAACATGGCCTTCCCTCCAGCCATATCAGCATCACCTGGGAATTTGTTTGAAATGAAAATTCTCATTCCCTACTTAAGACCACTGAATCAGAAAACTTGGGGGATGCGGCCTAGAAATCTGGATTTTAACAAGTCTTTCAGGTGATTCAGAGGCAAATTGAAGTTTAAGAACCATTGCTTTAGCCCTTTACTCTGTTTTACTTCATAGCCCTTATTACCAGCTTACATTATATTAGCTGTTTCTTCTCAGATTTATTGTCCACTTCCCCTGCTGGAATACAAGCTCTGTATTGGAGCTTAGATAATTATGGGAGGGTATGTAGAGTCTCTATATTAAAGACTATATTAGAGGATAAAGACTTGTTCACTAAGGTATCCCTAACCCTCTTCAAAATAGTACCTGACATAATAGTGGCCCTCAAAAAGGATTTTGAGATGAATGAATAATTTGCCACTACAGTATTGGCATAGCCCATCAGAAACAGAATATAATGCAGAACCACGAGTATTGATGCAGCATCTAAATTTCTATCCAGGTGACAGGAACAGATTGACAATGACCTAGAAGGCAGGAATTATGCCCCTAGAAGGGACAGGAATTATGTCTTTCATTTTATCAAATTTTATCAAGTTAGATCTGTTGAAGGTCCTACAGTTTGCAAATGCTACACTTATGGTCAGGATCTAAATCTCAAAGTTCTTGTACAGACTACTTACCATTACATTCAGAGTAGTGTTTCAGCATTGACTATAATGTTAAGACCATGATGCCAAGAGGTCATAAAAGTTTGGGAAAGATGGGGCTTTAACATTTTTTTAATCAGTTTTGTGTGTGTGTGTGTGTGTGTGTGTGTTTTGTTTTTTTTTTACTTTGTGGATTCTTGTTATCTTTAATTTGCTAATTTGTTTTGCAAATCTCTAAGTTGAAAATGCTTTAGAATGCAGTGATTCCTAAGCATTGGATCAGAAAGTCCCTTTTTTTTTACTTTGAATAACCTTAGGAAACTAGTGAGTTCCACAAACACTACTGAAATCACACAATTTATAGATATTTGACTTGCCTCCTTGAGAAAACAGAAAGTAATATGCTATCTGTGACTGTTATCAGTTAGCTTTTGCTGCATAACAAAACCACTCCAAAAATTAGTAGCTTAAAATGGAAATCACTTGTTTTTCATGAATCCGTAGGTTAGCTAGGCAGTTCATTAATTTGAGGTTGGAAAATCTATGATCATCTCACTTACATGTCTGGTGGTTGGCAGACTGGTCAGCCTTGGGGCCCTCAGCTCGAATAGACTTTTTTCCTCATGGTCTTTTATCTTCCAGCAGAGTAGTCAGGGATTCGTCACACAGTGGCCTCAGGGCCCAAATATCAGCAAAAGAGTGAGCTCTAAAGAAAATACACTATTCAAGTCTCTGCTTATGTCACATTTACTGATGTTCTATTGGCCGAAGCAAGCCACATCTAGAATATCCGGATTCAAGAGAAGGAAAAATAGACTTCACCTCTTTAGGGAAAGATTTACAATGTCATTTTGCTGGGATGTGTTTAGAGGCAGAAGCCAAACATCTGGCTCGAGAAGTTTAAATGAGAGGAATCATAGGCCCCTTTTATTCCACTCTTGGAATTGAGTAACATCTTCAAAGGAGATCTCAACTGTCTCTGGTTCTTTGCTCAGCTTGAGGGACTCATCACCATACCAGGAATTTTTCTGTCTCAAGATCAGCAGTTGTGCTTCAGAGATTGGTAAAAAGCTAAGATCAAAGGCCTCTGTGTATGTGGAGTTGTGAACTGGTCTTGGAAAAATGATGTCACATACTGACAGGTTGGGGCTTACCCTCATTTTACGTCACAAACAGGGAAAAATAAACTGCAGCCAAATTATACAGTGTATATGTGCATAGAACAATTGTGCAGGGTGTATTCACCTTATCACAAAAAAGGGAGGGGCACATGCTTTGATCATCTCAGTACAGTTGACAGTCAATACACTTTGAGTGGGTAGCTTTTATCTCACCCATGCAACGTTTATTGAGGGCAAAGTGTCAGATGCCAGGGTCTGAAAATGTTATGGTAGAGAAAGCAAAATTATCTCTTCCTTTCTGGGCCTTTCAGTCAAATGAGATAGAAATACATCTAAAAGTATATTAAGGCAGTCTGGTGGTGACAGAATGAGACTCTGTCTCAAAAAAAAAGTATGTCCAGAGATATATAGATACATATGTACCTATATAATATATATATATAAATAGAGAAAAATGAATGTGATATATAAGAGAAGGTAATGGATGAAGGTATCTAATTTACATGAAATAGGTAAGGCCTCTCTGAGAAAGTAATATTTCAGTTAGGAGTCAAGGTATGAGCAGAATATATCATTATATATGTGATGTATATGTTAATAATTAATATATCATCTATATACGTGACATAAATGATTAATATATCATAATTTGCATACATATACATTATACATACACACACATATATAAATGCACACACATGCACACACGTATATAAATGAAATAGAAATGAGGAGTAAATCAGAAAGGATAGACTAAAGCATCAGGTAACTCAGAATTAAATGATAAGAGAATACACCAGAATGTGGCCTGAAAAAGAAGAGAACAACATTCAAATCATATTTGAATACTATATTTTTATAAATATAAAATTTAAAATATAAATATAAAATTTTATAAATATAAATATATTTATAAAAAGTATAAAATTCTTTATCCTGAAGCCCCACCAATGTTTCCCCGTTTTTTCCACTTTATCATATTGCTGGATTTGAGCAAAACATAGTTTAGAAGAACATCTGCTTTAAACTATCATCCTGTTCTAGATGTTGTGATCTTTAAGCAGAGTAAAAAGCCGAAGGATCGCATAGACTCTGGCAAGTTAAAGATCACATTTAACCATTAGCTGATGCACTATTGGAAAAGGGGAGAACACATTTCATGGTGTTTGATGATACTGCACTCAGATTTTACCGTATATTAAAGTTAGGAATAACAAATACAACAATGTTTAGAAAATAATGAACACGTGGTCATGATTCACTGTAATGGAATAGTCCACTGTACTTCCTAATGACATGCGGAACACAAGGGAACAAAACGTTTCCTCTCTTCCTGTATCCTAGGTTGAGTTCCTCCTTTAGGGTTGCTCTATTCTCACCTTTGAAAAGGATCTTGGTCCAGTGTGTAGAGTTCAGACTGCCTCCCTTGTTTTCATTTGTATTTGTATTGAAAACAAAGCTATAGGCCCAGGTTCCTTAGTCTTAGCACTATTGACATTCTGGGCTGGGTAATTTCTTATTGTGAGCGCTGTGTTTTACACTGCAGGAAGTTGAGCAGTACCCCTGGTCTCTACCCACTAGATATCGGTAGAAGACACTTCCCCTGACCCCCTCAGGTTGTGGCAACCAAAAATGTCTCCACAAATTTCCCTAGGGGCCAGAATCATCCCCAGTTGAGAACTTCTTTCTGTTCTACTTTCCATTGTCAGGAAATTTAAATTTTGCTGCTGCTGCTTAAATAATTTTCTAGATTAAGAATCTGCTGTCTGGCATGTTTTAACACCTTATAGAGAATAGAGAAAAATGTAGAGCTTACTAATAACATATATGACTTAATACATTTCTATCCTAAAACAATTCCAATTAGAACCTTAATGCTTTCCTCAAAATAGATGAAAAGAAAAAAAATTCTGAAGCATGACATTTCAAGTAATATGTTTCTCACAAAATGCCCAATGGACAGAAATACACGTACCAAAAATAAGATTATTTTCACAAATATTTCTGCAAAGAGAAAAAGCATATTTACCAATTATGAATCATCTACAATTCTTGTGTTGACAGTCCCCATAAATGTAGCAAAGAAAACTGGTAATCTAGGAAACACACAGTACCCCTAGAATATATCTGAGTATTTTATTGTATTCAGTAAATAGTATATAGTAAATATACTGGCTCTGTATTCAAAGACTTTCCTATTAGACTTGCTGTCTGTCTTATATGGAAGTCTCTGAATACAGAGCCAATGTATTTAAATTTGTAACTTTATACTTTCTCCTGCCTCACCCACATGATACTCTATTACTCAGTGGAAACATTGCAACATGAAACAATTCATCTTTTCAGAATACATCAGCACTTAAAATAGTGTGATCAGATTGAAAGGACAGTAAAAAGGTTCATTTTCTCAGGTTGGGGATGAGACAAAGCAAGGCGTACTTAACTACGACTGCCAACATCATAAAATAATGAGAGCAAAAAGGACCTACTTTGCCCACTGAAGGTTAGCTACCCAGTGATGATAAATTAGCTGGGAGTTGTTCATGTGCCTACATGACCCATGGCTAGTTAGCAAAATGTTTACCTCTGAAATAAAAGCCTAAGTCAGTGGAACATTTGCAGGTCATTAGAAAAGATTAATGAAAAACCTGTCTGACCCTAACTTAGCCTTGACTACAGACACTCACTGCTTATGGGAAATATGTGTAAATCAGACAGTCTATCAAATAAAACTCATGTGTTGTTAAGAGCATCCTCACTAATATGTCACCACTCAGAGAAAGAAGATGTGGAATAATGAAGTAAAGTGAAGTTTATATTAGTTTCCTCCAAATTCCTTTCTATTTAAAACATTTTCCTATCTGTCATTAAGAGCTATCCCCTTGGCAATAGAAAATGAGAAAGCAGGGCTTATAGGGTATGCGTACATACATGAATACAAGGCAGTTGATGTAACATTGTGCTGACAACCATATTTAATTGAACAACGAATATATTTGAGCAGAATATACAACGTTATGCTATTTCACCTTCTATTCACTTGTAGCAACCCTTTTGTAAGTCATCATTCAACAAAATAAATACAATTTTCTCTGAAATGTGAATGATAATTGAGTAGATGGTTGAGTCTCTTATGCCAATATGCGAAAGCTCAGGAGGCCAAAGATTGAATCGTTTCATTCCCCTGGAACATAAATGTAAGAGAAAACACTCCTGAGACTCTAGAGCCAAACTCCAAACAAATGGTCCCTTATGTTCTGCATTGGTCCGCTCATTCTTGTTGCATTTATACTTCTTGTCAAGTCTAGTTATCTGGTTTCACAGACCCTTGTAGAGCTGAAACAGCAATCTAAGAGCAGATTGAAAGAAGACATGTGAGGAAGGATAAAATTCAGTTGAGCAGCAAGATATGTGTTCTTTAAAATTACAGTTAATTTGCTGTCATCCTGGCAGCAAAGGCCGGAAACTCTAAGGCAGTCACATACTTATTTTGGCTATTACACTACAGTAAAATAACAAGTAATCAACTGATCATAACTATCAGAAAATCACAGAGTGCTGGATCGTTTGGTCCTCAAAGTCACTCTGGCTCTCCTTCACACCTTTTCTTTATTGTCTGTCAAGTGGTCTTCTTGTCTGTGTTTTCATACCCCTGGGGAATGGGAATGGGTTATGTTCTGGCTCATCCAAATGACTAAGAAATAATTAGACAAAGCCAAAGACAGAACCCTTTGGCACTCTCCAAGAAATATCTACCCAGGATGACAGCCATCCATTAATCAACTCAACATATTTTGGTATCACCTGGTAAGTGTGGCTAGTCCAATATCTATGCCTATACCATTTCTCCACTTTACCAATCTAGTAGTCATAACAAAGAGGAAATAAAGTTAGCTATACACGCTTATTCTCAGGGAACTCGTGCTGACTCCTAAGTTTCACTCCTATCTCTTCTTGGGATCTACGACTGTCCCTTCAGGAATACAGTCCGGAAATGTTGCTCAGGTTATTAAGTTCTTAAGTCAAAAGGCCAAGTTTATTATCCCTCCTGAAATCAAGAGGAATTATTTGATAACTTCAATCAAAAGAAGAGTTAAGTGGTATTTAAAAGCCCCTTGTTCACATATATAAGAATAAAAATGATATGTTTTAGAAAAGTTTTCATCAAAAAGGTATTAAAATAAAAGTGTCGCATCTGAGGTAACCTTCATTTGTGTGGAGAATTTACTTACTTACCAAAGATTAATCATCACTTCATACTCATGCCAGTCATAGGAAGTAATTCTGTAGATTGTTGGTTCTCAAAATGTGGTCCCCGGACCAGCAGCATCATATCACCTGAGAGCCTGTTAAAAATGTAGGCTCTTAGACCCCACCGAAGATCTACTTACAGAATCAGTATCTCTGAGGATGAGGCCCAGCAATCTGTGTTAATAAGCCCTCCAGTTGATTCTGGGGCACACTGGAGTTTGAGAACCACTGTTGTAGAAGCTAAAATGGAATTAAGATTATAATTTTAGCCTTCCAGTATTCCTAGCGTAATGCTAATGGTGATGATGATGATAATAATTTTAATAGACAACATTATCTGTCCACTTACCTGTGCATGTAAGCCTTGTGCTAAGTACTTTAGGCCTGATATCACTTAATGGTCAGTAGAGTCTAACAAAGTACCGCTATTCCCTTTTTACAGATGAGATAACAAGATTGACAAAAATTAAGACATTTGCCCAAGGTCAGCCATTACATTGCAGAGTTGAGATAACCACTCAAGTGTAGTTGATTACATATACACGCCCCTCGACCCCTCACATACATACCCTCATTCTTCACTATGATGCCATCCTGCCTTCCAGGATCAAGGAAAAAAGAAAGCTTTCTCAACTTAAAATGGCTCTGTCCTGAGGATCACATCAGGAAACATCCCCCATTGTTCACCTTCTCAGCAGCCAATTATCTAACCCTTCAGATGAGTCCTAACCTTCCCTTCCAATCTCTTTGGGCTCCAGAGATTAAGTTCCCATGATAATATGAGATTAATTTTTCTCAAAAGTGAACCTGAATTTTTCTTTCTTTATATACAAAAAAATGGGCCACTGTCTTAATTATAAGCTGTATTGAAGCTGAAAGAGACACTCACTGGATACCTTCTAGATCTTTGCTATTCAAAGTGTGGTACCCAGACCATCAGCACCAACCTCATTCTGGAGCATGTTAGCAGTGCAGAATCTCAGACCCACCCTAGACCTGCTGAATCAGAATCTTCATTTTTAACAAGATCCTCAGGTGATCCCCCATACATTAAAATTTGAGAAGCATCGGCTTATCTAGACATATCCTAAGGAAGAGTAGATCCAAGGAAATTGAATGACCTATTCAAGAACACAAATCTAGTTAAGTTGGAACTTATCCTCCCACTGAATGTGTTTTTCTATATATCCCTGCAGCTTCCAACTATGTTCCATAAAAATAATGTTATTGCTGCTGCTGTTGGCTAATGTTATTGAGCACTTCCTATGTTCTGGACATTGTGCTCATTACTTTATAGGGATTATCTCATTTACTCTGTTACCACGTCCTATGAATTCAGTACAGTTCTATTATTCTCTCTCTTTTTTTTTCTCATAGGGAAACCAAGGCCCAGACAGATTTAAATACTTGCTGTAAGTCATGCAACTTCCAACTAGTAAATTGGGGTTTAGAACCCATGTAATTTGACTTTGAAATCAGCCTGTACTTACTGGCCTGCATGTGTATCTTTAACTTTTCTCATGACTTTAAAAGCTCCTATCATACGTCTTTATCAATCAGTCAATCATTCATCTGTCTAGTTGTTTTGAGAGCAAAAAGTTTATAAGATGGAGCCAGGCAGGGCGCAGTGGCTCACGCCTGTAATCCCAGCACTTTGGCAGGCCGAGGCGGGCAGATCACCTGAGGTCAGGAGTTTGAGACCAGCCTGGCCAACATGGTGAAACGCTGTTTCCACAAAAAAATACAGAAATTAGCTGGGTGGCGCATGCCTGTAGTCCCAGCTCCTTAGGAGGCTGAGGTAGGAGAATCGCTTGAACCCAGGAGGTGGAGGTTGCTGTGAGCCCAGATCACATCACTGCACTCCAGCCTGGGTAACAGAGTGAGACCCTGTCTCAAAACAAACAAACAAACAAAAAGATGGAGTCATACTGCTTGATGTTTATTTTCCTTTAATCAGTCTCAGTAATAGAAGTTGTGTTCCATAACTGCTTAGAAAAGAAAGCAAAAGGCCCCTTACCTTCCGCCTCATCATCTCATTCCTTATAGCTCAGTTGTCCTACCCTTCAGTCGTCCTTCCCAACCCCTCTCCTGTCACCTCAGGAGCCCTGGTTTACCAATCATTGTGACTTTGAGGTTGTAATGTCCCTGCCTGTTGAGTTGACAAGATAAGAAGGCTGTTGATTCCCCACTGCAGGAGTGCTCAAAAGTTAGAGGGAAAAAAATCTTAGGAATAGTTATGACAGAGCCATATCTTAGATTAATGAATTGTTTTTGTGTGCTTTCTTGAAATTTAACATCTAAGGGGTTATTTCCAGTGGAAACTTTTGCATACCAATCAACTTCACATCTGAAATGCAACCCACAAGTAAATTAGAAAGAGTCTATGTTATGTTCCAAAATAATTATAAAAGTTCCATTTCTCTACAGCACCTTTAAAAAAGTGCTGAATTTTCTAGAGGAAAATGATTTTCCTTATAAGATGCTGTTACATCCCTCTCACACTATAGACACATGCATTCAATAAGTAAAAATAATATGAGAAAAGCCCAGATCTATAAAAACACCTGAATTAGAATATGACTTTAAAATTTAAATTTGAGTTAACTCTTAGGCATCAGGAAAATAGTCTTCCAGTTGCACAAAAGCCAATTTCTACATAACTTTTCAGAGTCTGGCTAGCATATGTAGCAAGATGAACTGCAGATACTTTTGCTAGGGTCACTGTGGATCTAGACAATAAACAAATACTTTAGAAATCTTCTCTATGGGAGTCATAAATAATATGACTACACAGATTTGTAACATTCCCAAAGAAAAGTATTTGAGAATTTTATTCATATCTGGAAACAAATTCAGTTCATTTATTGGTGTTCTCCATAAAGCATGTGCACACGTGCACACACACACACACACTTATGCACACAAACAGAAACACAGTATTTTAGGCTTCAAGATCCTCAAAGTATAGGCCTTTCCTTATTCATGTTTTAATTTATTTTCCTATGGATACATGTTTTCTTGTCTTACTAAATTTTTGGTGAACTGAATAACATACCTTAACTACATATATCTGGAATTTCTGTTGTGAACTTTAATGGTAAATGGAAACGATTTGTGGGTTTTGTGGGGCTATCATTTTCAATCTCCTGATTTTTGTGATTTTTAGGGGCTGGCCATAATGCTATATAGTTCTCTGATTTTATTTCTTTGGTACAAAAAAAGCAAAATGAATGAATTGTGATTGAGCCATGGAACCCAGTTGCTTGCATATGTAATAGGGATTCTAAATTACCACATAAACACAGCTGCAGTTTTTCAGTCCGAAGGCCTCGAGAAGCATGCCGACTGGGGAGTGGGGGTATTTCGAGCTCTAAATTTAAGTGTATTATTATGAGCTGCAATAGACAATCATCCCTTCTTATTTAAATCTCTGGGCAACTATAAAACTAGACTGAGTCAAGTTTCTTATCTATGCCCAAACCTGAACAAGCAAGTTTAGCTCATATCTTAAAAGTTGACAGATTGTACTTTATGGTATGTCATCGGCTGCTACATTTATGAAGTTACCAGAAGGTTAATAGTTCAGGAACAATTTATATTTAAATCATCTCATAAAAGATATTTCAAGTCATCCAAATTGATATAAATCATGCTTTCTTGCAGGGCAAATAGCTTCACACAGGAAAACAGATGTTTATTTACTTATACACATACACATATACACGCTAAAACCTTTGTGCATGAATCTTAGCTTGAAAACAATAAGTAAAGATAAATTTTAAAATATATTTTCTTGCTAGTTTTCTAATCACTCATATTGGAAGAGAAAATACCTCTAAATAAGCTTGTTTACTAAATTTCTTATTTAAATTAATTTAACAAGAAAAATGCTTTAAGCAGTGCTTTCATAAAGTTTATATATTCAATGCCTTCTTTTAATATGCTAATAATATTTAAGAGATTTTGAACAAAATTAATTAATCATTGATGGAAAACAGAATCCTATGTCTACAGTCCCTTAAACTATTCAATTGTAGCAAATCAAATCAGGAAGGTTTTGCATACTAAATGAAATTAGAACTATTACCATGCCTTATTACTAATTAATTCAACAAAAAGTTGGAATGAGAGTCAATTTTATAATTCGACCATTTTTTGTGTGTGTAAGGCGAGCTAGATTTAAGAAGAGTCTAGTGACAAAAGTCAGGATTTAATAAACTGAATTATAAATTATCTACTTTGTGGTCTAATCCTGGCAAATTATAAATCTAAGTTCTTTTGGTAAAGTCCAAGTTCTTTTTGGTTACTGTGAGTAACCAATAATATTATGGGTTATCTTCTTTCTCTAGCATTTCAGGGAAATTCAGTCTAAATCTGGAGTTAACTCAAACAACACTGACAATAAATATTATCACAACAAACAGACAAACGAAACCAAAACAGGTGATCTGTCCTTTACTCCAATCTTCTCAAATTAGGTAGATTTAGGGAGAAGGGAATAATTAGTTGAATAATTCCTTTTTTCTATTTACCATTAAAAATATTTGTAATTGAGAATTATTTGTTTTTTATTGAAAAAGTGTTTGTTTTTTATGTTTTCTTAAAAGAAGTGATACTTATCTCTGACATTTTTCAGACCACACAGTTAATTTAAATAACCATAAAAAGTTTACATTTTCCCATTATATTAATATTTGATTTTCCACAAAACAAAGGCATCAGATACACAAAGAGTCAGCAAAAGCAGCACTTTCTACAGATTCCGGTCAATCCAACTTTAGCAAAAAGAGTCATTGCAGGAAAATTGGTCTTCAGCAAAATGTATTCATTTATAACAAATCAAATACAATCAGCAATCAGCACTTTCGAAAAATGAACAGCTATACAATCCCTCATGGATGTGTAGAGAGATTCACAGTACTCCAGAGCTGGAAGAAATTACGGAAGTCACCAAGCAGGAACTCTTGTTTGACAGATGAAGAAGACTGAGATCACAGGATGGAAAACATTGACTTCAGACTGCTGTAAGCCCTCAAAAGTGCAACACCTGTATCTAATTCTCTGTTTGTGGAAACTATATTGTCTCTCATTATATTTTTCCTCTTCTTCCTTGATAGTAAAATTTCTAGCTGGACACATGGCTCCTCAGAATGAAGACGGGGCTCCCTAGCATCCCTTCAGCATCTCTGGGGCTGCTGGATAAATTCTGAGCAATGGACCTACACAGAAGTGTTGTGTGGTTGCATCTAGGAAGTCCCTTTATGCTTTGTCCCTAATTTTTTACCCTCCTCTTCCTGATGGCTGGACATTTGTATACTGACCAGAGCTGGAGAAACCATCTTGGGGGGTCTTGGGTGTAGAGGTCCAGCAACAAAGTCAAAAGATTCTAAATTTCATGAAGGAGGATCCTAGAACTCAGGCTTATAGACTTTTAAATGAGAGAAGACAAAACAAGAAAGGCCTATTTCATTTAAGAAATGAATAGTTTTTATTTTTCTATTACTTCTCGTCGAACCTAATCCCAATTCCTATTTGGCCATGACATCAGATCCTTGTACAGTGACTGACACATGGAGGGTGTACAGTAGATGTTTGAAGCAATCTGGGAGGTATCCCTGATACCTGCTCCTTTCCCATATTCAACTCAGCATTGACTTCTGTCAGTTTTACCTTCTGACATCTCTCAAATCTGTGCACTTGTCTTAATCTCCCTCTACCCATGTGAGCTGAAGCTTGCTTAGACCTTGTCTTGCTTAGGCTACTCAACAGCCTTCTAAATAGTCTCATCATATCACATCCCTTCCCATTATATACTTGATTTTTGTTTTTTTTAGGAAGCAAATCTTTGATATAGGCCATAGGTCTTATTTCACATCATTTTTAATCTTGCTATCTGAGCTCCCCATTTCCTTCCTACCTCTACTGAATTCACTTCTAGGAATCCTCAGGTTTCGCCTTAGCACTTCCTTGGGAAAGACTTCCTTCGGCAGAAAATCTCTCATTATCCTCTTATAGCACCACACATTTCTGTACGTGACATAGCCTGTCTCTCCCAGTTAATTGCAAGCCCAAAAAAGGCAGTCATTGTGGATGTTTTACATACTCTTATAACCCCAGTGTCTAGAATGGTGCCTGGTACATAATAGATGCTTAATAAACATTTGCTGAATAAATAAATGGTATTGCAAACACCATTGTTGGGATTTGGAAAATCAGTGGGCTGGCAGTGACTGGGATTTAAAAGACAGAAAGAGAGGAGGAAAGAGAGAAGGGGGGAAGAGAGAGAGAGAGAGAGAAAGGGGAGAGAGAGAGAGGACTTTTATGTTTACCTTATGAAATAGCCACTTAGCTCATTAGCTTAGTCAAATTCTAAATAACCTTAACTCCTAAGATTGGATGGACTAAGGTTTGAAGCCTACTGTCTTCCCATCTCTGTCCTGAGCCTGACATTTAATAATTTGATCAGCAGGCCTCAAAGTGATTCCAAGACCTCTGATGGTCCTCAAGACCCTTTCTGGGGGTCCATGAGATCCTGCCTTTTCCAAGCTGGATACAGTCATTTTTCTTCACATATTTCAACTCAAACAACATACTGCAGCAGATTGAATGCAGAAGCAGTTATGGGACTCCAGCTATGCTGTTAAACTAGACGCTATGGTTTGAATGTTCACACCAAAAATTATGTTGAAATTTAATTGTCAGTGTGATGATACTGGGACGTGGAGCCTTTAAGTGGTAGATTAATGCCCTTATTGCAGGAGTTGGGTAGTTATCTCAGGAGGGGGCTCCTGATAAGCGGATGAAATTTGGCTTCCATTTTTTCTCTCTGCCTCACATGCTTCCTTGCCCTTCTGTCATGTTATGATGTAGCAACAAGTACCTACAGATATAGCCCCTTGATCTTGGACTTCCCAGCCTCAAGAACTATAAGCCAAATAAATTTATTTTCTTGTAAAATGACCCAGTCTGTGATATTCTGTTACAGTAATCATAAAGCATATTTAAACCTTTTGCAAAAATGTAAAATAATGCCTTTTGTTGACTAAATAGTTTCTTGTTTTGGAGATTATAGTTGTTTTAAATAAAACGTTCTTTACATTAACACATAAAAATTTATCATTGCCATTTTTAAATGATTAGTAAACATATTTTAAACATTACTCATTTTCCATTCTAATACTATTGATGCTATTTATAATATCCTATTTATTGATGCTACTTATATATCCTATTTATAATCCTCAGAACCAAAGTTCTTTGGGGTCCTCAATACCTTTTGAGAGTATGAAAGGGTCCTAAGACCAAAGCATTTGTGAACTGCTGCATTAAAAAAATCATTTCTTTGGTTTAAGGCTTAATCTCCTTAGTCTCTCAAACTACAAGTAAGTAGGAATGCAGCAGTAGGAGGAGCTTAGATTTTTGGCATTAGTCAATGTGATTTGGAAAGCCGATGTAGCCTCCAACTGGCTGTGTGAACTTGGGAATGTCAGGTAACTTCTGAGAGCCTCATTTTTCTCTTCTCAGGATAAAAACACCTCAGTAGGTTACTGTGAGAAGAAAAGAAAAACATGAGAAAGCACTCAGCATAGTGCTGGCACATAATAGGTATGTGTTTGGCACACAGAAGTATTAAATGTTATTGTCAACTATACATTGGTGTGAGTTTGTTAATCTTTTTTCAAACAACTTTTAAGGGTCTGAGGATGCAGTGGTATGTGGTAAAAGTTTAGTAACTAGCTCTCTGGAAATAAATATTCCTGTTTTTTAGAATTTGCTGGTTTCCATGCTGTAAATATTACCACCTTGGCTGATTTTAATGTCCGTTTGGAGGAGATGGACTCAAATCAGCTCTTGTGAATAGGTATGAGACAGCTTCAGCATAAAATGCTGTGGGCCCATGAATGGTATCTAGAGAGAGGAGACACTTAAGGTAGAATTAAGAGTCTCAGGACCTGATGGCAAAATTTATGCTAATTCAGTATTTTGCCTAAAGCTGCTCCTTTAATGCTCAGATTTCCCAGTTTGCTTTTGGGTTGGAATGAATCACTGGAGTCACTAAGAGGGTGCCATGAAGACTTTCCTATCCAAGTTATCTGCCACCGAGTCTCATAATTCCATCAGTACAGTAACTATCTGGGGAGACATATTGCCCAGATAACATAGTTAAAATAAAGGATCATTGACAGATTAGTCTAGCTGAGATGCCACAGGTGTAATGCCCTAAAATGATGCCGCAGAACAGTGAATCTCAAAGAATGCAGCGCAGACAGCAGCATGGTATCATCTGGTTTTTGGAAATAAAATTTATCAGATCCCACTCAGCCCTACTAAATTGTAAATTCTGGGCGTGGGGCCCAGCAATCTCAGCTTTAACAAGCCCATCCTAAAGAACCCCTGGTGTAGAAGTTCAGCAACCGAGGAGGTGGGAAGACTGAAGACTGCAGTGTTTGGAGCATGGAGTACTCTGGGCATCCTGGGTATCCCAAGGGATCCTGGGGCAAAGACAAGCTGAGACTGGTCACAGTGGGTGCTGTTGGCTCCTAGCTGGAGCCCCTTCACTTTTGGTACTTCCCTCGCCTTCTGTGGTGTGTTGTTTGCTAAGGGCCCAAAGACGTCCCCTTCTCTGGAGAACTACCAGGGTTGCATGACAGTAGCTACAAAAGCCTCCCCCTTTGCTTCAAAGTGAGACTAACTCTGTGATGCAGTTCATGTTCCTACTGGGATAGACTAGTCTCCAGTGAGATGCTAGTCTTGCTCACCTTCTCCCCTGCCCAATTCTGCTCCCCTCACTCTTCTCCTAAAAGCAATCCAGACCAAAATCGCCTCAGCATGAATCTTGGTCACAGGTTCTGCTTCTAAACCTGACCTGAGACTGGGTTGCAAAGTTAGACAATTCTGGGGTTGCGTTTGGACTTCCCTGACTTGTTAACTATGTAAGTTTCGGTTTGTTGGGTAATCTCTGTTGTCTTAGTTTCCTAAGGTGTTAAATGGCGATAATGATGCTCACTTTGAGGGTTAGCTGTGGTAATGAAAGGGACACTGTGTCAAAGTCATCTCAGCACAGTCCCTGGAGGGTGGTATGGACTGTCCAGAGCCTCCTTTGTTCTTTTGCTGACTTACCTTATGGCCTTGGGCATGTTAATGTTTCCATGTTGTCTTTTTCCTTCATGGGGACTCACCGTGTGTCTAACATCAGGCTACCTCACCAATAAATGGAAGTCAGAAATATTTGTTCAAGTGGTAAAGTACTTGGCAAAATGTGGAGCGTGGGCATAAAGCATAATGGGCACTAACTATACAACAGAAGGTGGAGATATTGGGAGAGAAGTGTCTAGTTCACAGCCTGGGAGAGGTGGGTGTTCTGGCCAGGGGCTTCCTGGGAATCCCCCCCAACCCCTCCCAACTAGCAGCAGCACAGTGAACTTGAAGACCTTGGAAGCTGCAACTTGGTTCTGCTGGTCTGAGGAGCCTGATAAACCCAGAGGCCAAAAAAAAAAAAAAAAAAAAGGCAGGCGAGATTGTTATGACTTCCCGCCCATGCCCTGTCTTCATCCAGAGTTCCTTCTTGTCTTTGAAGTCTAGACGCAGTTGTCTCCTCACAGAAGCTTTCTCCAACCAGCCCATTTAAGTACCCTTCTCCATCTCACGGCCCGGTTTTACTATTTTCCCAGCACTTACCTCCACTAGCCAGTACTTTGTCTAGGTGTTTGCCGAAGTGTGTATAGTCCGTCTCTTGTTGGAACTCCTGAGGGTGGGGGCTCAGTGTGTCCTGTTCCCTGCTATTTCCCGACGACACTTAGGTCCCCAATCAACATTTGGTCTTGGAGCCACTGGATTCTAATACATTGTTGGTGAGTGGTAAGCAGGTGCAGCCCTTTGGAAACCTCTTGGCCATGTCTACTAAAGCTGAGAAAATTCTTTTCTTTCTTTCTTTCTTTCTTTCTTTCTTTCTTTCTTTCTTTCTTTCTTTCTTTCTTTTCTTTCTTTCTTTTTTAGACGGAGTCTCGCTCTGCCGCCAGGCTGGAGTGCAGTGGTGCAATCCTGGCTCACTGCAAACTCCACTTTCCAGGTTCAAGCGATTCTCCTGCCTCAACTTTCCGAGTAGCTGGGACTACAGGCACGCACCACCACATCCAGCTAATTTTTGTGTTTTTAATAGAGACGGGGTTTCACCATGTTGGCCAGGATGGTCTTGATATCTAGAGCTCGTGATCCGCCCACCTCGGCCTCCCAACGTGCTGGGATTATGGCGTGAGCCACCGCGCCTGCCCAACAAATGCCTTCTTAAGATCCAGCAATTCCGTTCCTAGGTATTTACCCACAGGAAAGCAAAAGTGTCCGCCAAAAGGCATAGACCAGAATGTTCGCAACAGCATTTTTTTGTAACAACCACAAAACTGGAAGCTACTTATAGTTTCATTAAAATAGAATGAATAAATAAATTGTAGTATATGCATACAAAGAAATACTGTGTACAGCAGTGAGAAACAACCATCCTCAACCATAGGCAAAAGCATGGACGGATCTCACTAACATGCTGCTGAGTGACAAGAAACCAGACACAAAAGAGCACATTCTCTATGATTCTATTTACATAAAGTACAAAACAGGCTAAACTAGTCCTGGTGTTAGAAGGCAGGGTAGGGATTACCCGATTGGTGGAAAGAGCTGAGGGGGCATTGAGGGTGCAGGTCATGTTCTGTTGCTTGGTGTGGCTGCTAGTTAAACATGTGTGTGCAGTTCGTGAACAAGCATCTAGCTGTGCACCAGGCACCTTTGATACTGCAATGAAATATACATTACAACAATTGCATGGGGTTTTGCCCAAACGGTGTAGCCGGACTCAATAACATTTCCATTAAAAAAGACCTGCTGGGAGCTTGGAGCCCCAGAGTTAGGCGCTCACTCCTGCAGAGATCCGCGCGGCCCCACCCTCCCTGTTGTCTCGGCGCACAGCCAGGCCAGCGAGGGCGCACGGCTGTGCCTAACGCGCCGCGGAGGACACTCGAGTCCCAAGACCCAGGAGGGGCCGCCCAGCGCTCTCAGCCGGCTCGCAGAGCCAGGGCCGGGCTCAGGGAGCTTCAGGGCAAGAAACACCCGAGGTGTAAAGCCCGAGCGAGCAGCTCATTCTCAGTCCTGCAGCCTAAGGCGGCCCCTCCGAGCCGAGGGCACCGGCCGTCCCCCTCCTCACCGGGGCGCCCTATCCTCAGCCACCCGAGGCACGGCCGAGGGCTTCACCGAGGTCCTGGTCCGCCGCGGTCTCGGCCGCCGGTCGCCGGTCGCGGGGGTTGGGGGTGGGTCCCAGTGTCGCGCGGGAGTTCAAAGCCCAGCACTGGCACGGGGCTCCGCCGCCGCAGCCGCTGGAGCCCTGGGCTCCCGCCGCGGGGAGAGGGGGGGAGGGCGCCTGTCCCGGAGTGACCCGGCGGCGGAGGAAGGGCGGGCCGCAGGCGGCAGGCCCGGGGGACCGTGAGCCGGCGGGCGGGGAGCGGGTGAGACCGAGGTCGACAGAGTGGGGGCCCCACGAGACCGGTGCCTGGTCGGGAAGAGAGTGGGAGATACCCCGCTAGCTCAGACCCGGGGCTGAGGGAAGAGACACTCCGAGTCCTGCGTCTCCAAGTTTTGCTCTAAGTCCCTTGGCATTGAATGCAGGAGTCGTGTCTATGCCGGCGCAGACGATTTGATATTTTCAATAGACCTAACCTCACCAGCGGCGTGGCCGGCCCGGCTGGCTGGTGGCTTCTATCCCCAAGACTCTTCCTTGCACCCACCATTTACGCAGTCACCAGGCCTTTGCACTGCTCAGCTCTGGAGGGGACCACCAGAGCCTTGCAGGCTCCACAGAGGGCGGGCTCTCACCTCCTGACTTATTCCTCCTTGAGCTGTAGGGAGGGGACTGAGGTCAGGGGTCCGGTGTGTGTGTGTGTGTGTGTGTGTGTGTGTGTGTGTGTGTGTATGTGTGTTGAGTAGAGGCGTAGGGGGAAGGGAAGTGGGAGGTAGGTTGCTGAGCGGGAGTTTGGAACATCCCAGGTTCCACCCCCACCCACGGTGCTGGGAAATCCTCCCCTCTCCTGGGGTCTGTGTGAGAGGAGAGTACAAAGGCCAGATTGTCCAAAAGGATAGTGGGTTCTGCTCTGAGCTTTAATTGTGAAGGCACCGTCAAATGGTCATTGAATTTCTCAATCATCACAGAGGAAGACATCCTATTTTGAGTTTCCTGAAGTGATTTTAATTTTCACGTGGGGAGCGGTGATAACTTCTGGAAATATCCAGCACTAAAAAGAAATGAGACTGCAGAAAGTGGAGGGCCGCAGAAGCAGCAGCTCACAGGCTTTTTCTCAGGGGCTTGTCTCAGCCAGCGTTCAAAGACTAGTAATCCAAAAACATTGCTTGCCCTGGGGGAAAATAAAGATTTTACCAATACTACATCTCTTCCATTTTTACCCATTTCCTTTATTTGATCCTATTTTTACTTGGTCAAAGAAACCCCTGTATCATATACTCAGAATTTCCTCTCAATTATAAGTTAAAAAAAAAGTCAGTAAAAGACAAAATGGGAAGAGTTGAAGCACTGTCCAGAAACTATAGTAATAGCAATAGAAAAAGAAGAAGGGTGGTGAATTGATCTTAGCAAATTTGCTCTGCCACTAATTTGCTAGTCAAGTGACCCTATTTTCCTGCCTCTGTTTCTTTAGTAAAATGTGGGTGTTAACATAGGTGACCCCAGATCCTGAAGTTCCTTTGTGTGTGTGTATGTAGGGGAGTGGTGAGATTAAAAAATTTGATTCAAATAAATTTCCATTTGCTGTATGGATCAATATTTAATTCCCTGCCTATTTTAAGCTGAGGAGTAGATGTCTGAACATACATTTCCTCATCCTAAATCCCTTTGATCCTCTCATAATGCTCAAAGTGCAGTGTTGATGTCTGGCAGGCTTTGTGTTCAGTTTGTACCATTTGCAAATGTAGTGAGGATTACAGTGGAATGGAGGAAAGAATGGCTGCAGGATTTCTTGGACCAGAGAAACTCACACTTCTCTTTCCATTTTCACTCTCATTAGCACGCAACTTTTAAAAGTTGGCCTGGGCACAGCAACACTTTCACACATCCATACTAAAATCCATGCTAATCTTTCCCATGGGATGTAATTCAATTGAATTGACATTCTAATAAAATACTGGCGAAGATACCATCACAGTTTCTCTGCAATGCATAATTAAAATAGCACTATGCAGTTGCTTACACTTCAGATAATGGCTTCCTACATTTTGTTGGTTATGAAATTTCAGGGTTTTCATTTCTGGATGTTAATAGAACATTTAAAAACTACCCTTTTTAGCAAAGTGGTTGTGATCTTAGTTTGTCATTGCTAGGAATGTGCTAAAGCCTAAGTCTGTTTTCAGATTGGTCTTGGGCAGTAACTTAACGTATCAAAAACTGCCTTCAAATCTGTGCTTTCTGTTGATAGCTTACTGAGCCCCCTGTCCTACCTTGAAATCATTGGCACAGATATACATGTGCTTAGGAGTAGTTTGAATGTACCATATACATTTGGGAAGTCTTAACTATCTTCTAAAAGACTAAAGAATAAGGGATGATTTACCTTGGGTAATGAAACTCAGGTTTTGCTATTGTTTTTGTTCCAAAGTGTTTTATACTGATAAAGCAACCCCAATTTAGCATTGTCATTGATGACTGTGCAGAAATACTATCCACCTTGGGTTCCTTCATTTCACTTAAAACCTATGGTTGCTAAATGGCTGATACTCTAGGTTATGAATCAATCTATAGTCAAACTGACAATTCCTCATTGACAATTTTTGTTTAATGGCCAAGAACACCTGAAATCTGGATAAAGGAGCTAGAAAGGAAGAGTGGGCCCCTTTGTGGATTCCTACATATTTTAGGGAAAGCTTGAGTAGTTGTTCCTCACCTATATTATGGAGCCATTTTTAGCAGTGCAGTTAGCTAGATGTATTTACTCATGGGGCATAACCTTACTGATAGGTACATTTGCAGTATTAACAATCTGTACTAAGGAGTGTGGTCTGAGTCATAGTACTCCTCAGAAAGTGGGTAAAGCTTATTATTGAAGTTGGGAAAGGCCACATCATTTACTGGGGCTCAAGGCATTTCATCACTAATGACTCACACATGAACTCTGAACTAGGTTTATCCTCCAAAGTGGAGATAGGTCCTGGGTGCCCAGACCAGTGAGGAAGGGGAGGATTGAACTGTGAAGTGTATTGAAGTATATTCCCTACAAGTATTTATCTTTGAACAGAGCTGTATATTTAGGTAAAGTGCTGTCAGGCAGAATGAAACAAGATGGCACTCGCCACTCACAACCAGGAACCAAACAGGAGAGGATCCAAGTTCTGTGTTTACAGAGCTTTCATGCTCAGTAAAATGCATAAGTACTTTTATTAGGGTTCTTAAAATTAGAAAGCCATCCTCCTATTTTGCTTTCATTTTCCTTTGGGATTTAAATAAAGCACTCCTACCCCACCCCAAATCTCACTCTCTTTTGGCTGTGTTAACAAAAATTAGGTCCAGGAGACAGAAGGGGTACACATATATGTGGGAACTGTGCAGAGTGAACAGTATCGGAAAAAGAAAATTCAGCTCCAAACAGAAACTAAATGGAGATGTGAAAGAGCAAGGCTAAACTAGACTTATAAGCAATTGAACATTTCTCATTTGGTTTACAGTGAGAAGTGCTGACCCACCAGATAAAGAGTATTTTAAATGTGAATTCTGTCTCCTTACCAGCTGTTTCAGTTAGGCAAGGTAGCTGTGTAACAAATAGACCCCAGGATAAATAATGGCACAAAGAATAGTCCACAAAAGTTGTTCTTGGTTAGAGTGTAGTGATGGCTGTTCTCCATGCTGTTACTCTAGGACCCTGGCTTCCCTTATCTATGGCTCCACTATCCCCTAGACATAATCTTTGGCATCTAGGTAGAAGGGGGAAAGTAGGGTCAAGGGAGCATCTTGCCTAAAAGCTTTGAGCTGAAAGTGGCACACATAATTTTTGTTCACCTTCTCTTGGCTGGAACTCAGTCTTGTGCCCCTACCTCCCCATGAGAAAGCCTGGGGTATACAGTCTAGCTGTATGACAAGGAAGAGGAGGGAATGGAGCCACAGTGCACAGCTAGCAGCCTGAGCCACATCATCTTGTTGTCTCAAATGCTGTAGTCACAATAGCAAATATTTATAAGTGCTTATTATGTGCTAAAGGCTTCACATACATTTTTTCCCCACTTAATCCTCACTGCAACCCTATGAGGTAAGAAATATCACTCCCATTTTACAGATGGTAAAACTGAGGTTTGGCAAGTTTAAAAAAAAAGCTTGCACAAAGCTGAACAGCAAATGAAGAGTCAGGACTCATACTTAAAATGCTCTTTGTCTGAGGGGTCAGCATTCTTCTCCACGCTAGAGAATTGGCCTGGACAGGGAAACAGAGGCAGTAGCTCACAAGTATGTTTCCCTCTTTGGCAAAGAACTAAAGAACTGTTATTTCTTCCTCCTTTGCCAAACCTCCCTTTGGAGATGCAGAGAGGAGAAAGTCTGGTGGAAGAATTGGAGGAGGGAGGTGATTAAATCACCTTAAATCTGTTTTAAAAATCTCCGTTTTCAAAAGCTTTCTGTATTTAACAATGCTTGATTGTGAGAGACACTAGCCCCTTTTTGGGACCAGCAGAGTAACAGAAGGCAACTTCTAACAGACTGGCTGGCGTGCTAAGGTAGCAATTGTATTTAAATTTCAGTATCAGTAACTCTAGCTGGAACCACCTAAAGCAAAGGAAGGAAGGGGTATCAGGGCACTTTTTCACTCCTTCCATTGCTCTGGGGGCTAAAAATGGAAAGTTTTATGTGACAGAGTTTATTTTTGAGACTTGCAATTTTCCTCTCCTTTGAAAATTAAGGTGGCCTAAAAGAGTCTTATATGTGGGCCAATACAGCAGCAAATTTATGAAGTGAAAAAGTAAAGGTTTTGTGGTATCATAAGCTCACCCATACTATACATAAATTTATTATTTAAAATGCTCCAGATTTAAGTTTTATTATGTAGCAAGTGTGTTATAAGCAAACTAACTTTGGATTTTGGAGTTGTTGAAATTAAATAGTATCTCATGGTGCTTATGTGATTTAATTGTTTATTTTTGTAGTGATATTGTGTCCCGAAAAATAACAAAAAAAAAATCAGAGTCTGAAAAACTTCAAGGTTTGTATGTACCTGGACACAGAAAGTTAGAAAACATTCACTTTTAATTAAGCCAACATTTTGAAATTTAGAAATTCTTTTAAACAAAGTCAAAATTTGGATGACCTTTTTAATGCTTACATATATATATATATATATATGTATATATATATATATATATGTATATATATATATCTCCATAAACTATGAAAGTCAGTTAACAAAGACATAGAAATGGGATGAAAAATGTTCCTTAAAGGTGATTTTCTAAACTTCCCCTCAGAGTTCTGTTTATCCTGACCTGGTAAGGCTGCTGTATTTCAATCCAGGGCTTCTTCTGCATACTGAAGTACAGACTTGCTGAGCTGAGCCAAATCTGTCTATCCAATTACTGGGTAAGAGAGCTGACTGTAGCTTTAGGCAAAACCTGTAATCTGTAAAACTCTATAGTATCAGTGACAGCGTAATCACAGGGAAGAACCAATAGAGTGCATATGTTACTTGAGTGTTACACAGATGCATAGTTCTCTCTACAAATAGCCCACTTCAAATCTAACACCAAAGAGCAGTAAAATATACAGAGCCTTGAAAAGAAATATCAAATGCTATGTCTACAGTAATTTTTGGATAGAATGGTTTTCAAAGGGAAATAAGTTCTCAGCAATGTATTGCAGATCACTTAGCTGAGTACTAGTTTGAATGCTTTTACTACGTTCAATAAAAATCTGGGTTAGCAACTGTTGCTCTCAACATCTAGCTATTTTAGTGACTTTATAACATTTGGTAAAATTATATTTTGCTAAAATTTACATTGTTTATAAGGAGAATGAATTCAAGGGTAATGTTTGATTATATTTTATCATGCAAAATCCAATAACGATTTCAATTTAAGATGAAAAGTTAATCTCTATAAAAACGTAGAGTGAAAGCAGCAAGATACAAAACGTGTACACACAGTATATGACATATAAAATTAAAAAGCAGGCAAAAATTTATTTATCTATCATGTTAGAGGCCAGGAGAAAAAATATCTCAAGGGAGAAAGGCAGGCAGAGTGGTTGGGAGAGTTTAAGAAGGACTTTTAGGGTGACAATAATGCTCAATTTCTTGTTACACTGGTGTGTTCATTTGCGATAATTCATTGAGCTGTAAACCTAAGATTTGTGCATTTTTCCATATGTATGTAATAAGCTAATTTAAAAAGTTAAAAAAGTTCATCTCTACAATATGTTAATGTTTTAAGAAAGAAAAGATTAATAATTATGAGCATAGATTGGGCATTTTTGAACAAAATACTAGCCTTGTCACAAAAGAGCTAGTCAAAGTTTTTTTTTTTTTTAATTCAGATTACTTCCCATTTTAGTTTATAAAAATAATTCAGTTTCTATAAAAAAATGAAATAAGATGTAATCTGTATGGATTACAATGGGAAAGTGAATTCTTTTTTTTATGCATGGAAATATGGGCAAGAATAAAATCAGGGCAGGGTATACTTAAGAAGATATTTTAATTCATGTTATCAGTATATCTTATAAGAAACCCAAAACCCCTGTAAGTGAGATTTTGCTAGGCCCAGCGTTTTTAGTGGTAATGAAGTTTCATGGCCATTATCATGATCATCTGGTAATCAATACCTGGGATATCTACTCCAGTAGAAATAAAAACCCTGGTAAAATGTTTCCATTTATAGGCTTTCTTTTAAAATAGAGGAGAGAGCAGATAATAGATAACTTAGTAAATGTATGTTAACATGGTTGAGCAGCCATACAATTTTTAAATAAATTATGGCTTAATTTTGATTTAGTTTTTCATTTGTTTTAATTTCTTTTAAAATAACAGCAAGAAATTTCATGTGAATTTAGCTTCATTTATAATGGCAAGCCAAGTAACTCAATGTTTTTATCCATTCCACCAACATGTATTGAGGGTCTTCTATTTGCCAGGCCCCTGAGAAACAATGGTGCAGGAAACGCATCCTTCACGAGCTTACAGTTTAAGAGGAATAGTTAATCTTTCTCTCTCTTTCTCTGTCTTTGTCTGTCTGTCTCTCTCTCTGTCCACACACACATACACACACACACACACACACACACACAGAGATATATATAGATTTTGTGTGTGTATATATGTATGTATATATACATACATACACAAAAGCATTTACTATGTGCCAATCTCTGCTCTAGGTTCTGAGGAGCTTCAGAAAGAGAGAAGAACATTAAAAAATTCTCATCTTTTTGGGAGTTACATTCTGCTAGGAGAAGACAAACAATGAACATGAAATTTGGAGAATTCTTCAAATATATATTTATAAATTTTACATAAATATAAATATATAAGTATAGTTACACCTATTTAAAAGTGTGCTTCTGGAAAATAGGATGTAGCTGGATCTTGCTTTTTCCCCTGGTCTGACAACCTTTGCCTTTTGATTGGAATGTTTAGACCCATTGTGTCTTCCGGCGCACATTTCTCACAAACCGGGACACTCCCCTACATACTGACAGTACCACCATTGAAATTGGGAAATTAACACTGATTTATTACTGCTACCCAATCTTCAAACCTCAGTCAAATTTTGTCAGTTGTCTCAGTAGTCCCCTTTATATAAAGCAAAGGGTTCATCTTAGTATCCCTTTCAGTTCTTCAGTCTTTACCTGATTTCCGCAACCTTGATGCTTTTGGAGATTAAAAGTAGTAGTTTCATGGAACTGTTCAATTTTTTTCTAACTTTTTTTAAAAAAAGTTTTTATTATGGTTCAGATTACACATCTTTGGCAAGACTATCCCGAAGGTGATGTTGTGTCCTCCTTGCTGCAGACATCAGGTGGCACATAATTTCAATGTGACCTGTTACTGATGATGTTCACATTGGCCACTTGATTAAGGCGGTGTCTGTCAGGCTTCTCAACTGTAAAGTTACTCTTTTCTCCTTCACAATTAATAAGTATTTCATAGGGATATGCTTTGTAAGTAAGCAAATATTCAGTTCTTCATTAACCTTGAATTTATTCACTTATTTATATCAATATGGACTCATGGTTTTCCAGTTTTAGAAAATAGGTCATAATCAATGACATTATTCTTCATTTTGTTGCTTGAATTTATTTTGCTGGCCTTCCAGCTGGCTGCTGAGCTTTTTCACACATCCTCATCTTTCTTTGGGTACTTCCTTGTTCTCTGGTGTGACGAAAGTTCCAGGTTTGTCTATTACTTTCTCTGGCCCAGTCCTAGAATCAATCATTTCTCTCTTTTCTTGAGTGAATGCCTTCCTCACTCATCTTAGGTGCTGATTTCATATGCGAGGCCCTCCCCTTGTAAGGACTCCTCCTCACCCCGTTTTTACAGTTAACCACACATTTCCCATTTCCATGGCTCTTAATTCTCTTATGTAGATTAGAGTTTCCACCCAGTATCATTTTCTTAAAGCCTGAAGATACTCTTTTAACATTTATTGTGGAGAAAATCTGATGGTGGTAAATTCTCTAGGCATCTGCTCATCTTGAAATATTTTTAGTTTGCCTTCATTTTTAAAGGATATTTTTTGCTGGATATATGATTCCCGGGTGACAGCTTTCTCCTTTCGGCACTTTATAGATAGCATAGCATTGCCTTCTGACTTGCACTGTTTCAGGTGAAAAGGTGGTGGTAATTCTTACTGTTGCTGCCCTGTATGTAATAATACGTAATATGTCTTTTTTTTTTCTGGCTTCTTTAAAATTTTTCTCTTTGCCTTGGTTTTAAAATTAGATTATGAAGTATCTATATGTAATCTTTTTTTTTCTTATTTTAAAACTGCTGCTTATAGTTAATTGAGGTTTTTGGTTGGTAGTTTTCTTTTTTCCCTCAAAATTGGAAAAATTTCAGCCACTATTTCTTCAAAAATTTTTTTTTCTGTTCCCTTCTTCTGAAATCCTATCTGCCTATATAGTAGTCTGTTTGCTATTTTCCCACAAGGCACTGGCTGGTCAGAACCCCAGTGACTCCTGGCCTTGGGCCTCTCCAGAATCTCTGTTCAGCTTGTTCTCTGGCCCTTGTTTTCTTTTAGGCTTTGTGGAGTCTTGCCCTCACATGTAGGGCTTAGTATTCAGTTAATGACTAACAGGAATTTTTGTGGAGCTGCTTCTTTTGCAACTTCCTCCACTCTGGTCCTCTGTCAGTCACTTCAGCACCCCTGAAGTCTAATCTTTCTTTCTTCAGTTTGACAAGACCACTGCGCTCTGCTTGGGTTCTACCCACCTGTGGTTTAGAAATCACCTCCAGGCAGAAAGCCAGGGCTATTGCAGGGCTTATCTAGAAATTACCCTTCTTTCAGTGACCATAACTCTGTGTTACCTCTTGTCCAATATCTGAAAACATTTGTTTCATATGTTTTTTCAGTTTTATAGGTATATATGTGAGTAGTGTTAATTTGATACTAGTGATGTTAATTTGATACCAGTGTTAATTTGATACCAGATATCACAGCCAGGAATGAACACTAAGTCAATTCTATAGTATATTAGAAAGTGATAAAAAGCTCTGAGAAAACAATAGAATACAGTTGGAGGTTGGGTAATGCTGGGTGAGGGAGGTACAATTTTAAACTCCTTATCTGGAAACAAATGTAATAATTCAGCATAAGTATAAGGAGAGGGTACTTTAGGCACCTCAATGAAAGAAAGGATACCTAAATGATCTAGGGGTATCTGGGAAGATTGAGTAGAGGAAGTTCTATCTAGTCTAAGACCTAAAGGATTGGAGTTAATTGCACAATTGAATAGGATGTGAGAGTGTTAGCATGTTTTCTAAGATATTGGAAACAATTAAAAAAAAAAAATTTTGAGATAAGGTCTCACTCTGGTTGCCCAGGCTAGAGTGCAGTAGTGTGATCTTTGCTCACTGCAGCCTTGACTTTCTGAGCTGCAGTGATCCTCCTACTTCAGCTTCCCGGAGTATCTAGGACTACAGGCACACGCCACCATACCCAGCTAATTTTTTTTAAAAAAACTTTTATTAATTTTTTTAAAAAGAGACAAAGTTTTGTCACGTTACCCGGGCTGGTCTCAAACTCCTGGACTCAAGCAATATGCCCACCTCAGCCTGCCAAAGTGCTGGGATTACAGCGTGAGCCACCATGCCTGGCCCCTGGAAACAATATTTTAAAAGACGCAATTAGAAGCATTAAGAGCACATGGTGAGATTGTCAGATACAACTAGTTGCCTATGGATGAAACAATTGCGTTGTAAAGCAGACGGCAAGTTATAAAGGGCCTTGCAAGTCATATTGCCAGCTTTGTGTTTGTCATGGGTCTTGGAAAACCATTAAAGGGTTTGACGCAAGTGTGAAACTTGATCATAACCTCTACATTTCCACATCTCTGTCTATAGAATGAGTATATTGAAAATAATGGCATCTGTTGTTTCTTTTATAAATGATTCTACTTGTTAAATTGAGGGTTCAAGTTTTGCATTCATATCAAAATCCAATGTCCAGTGCCTAATTTAAGTCCTTGAAAAGATACTGTTTTTCCATCAGGCACAGTGGCTCACGCCTATAATCCTGGCACTTTGGGAGGCTGAGGCGAGAAGATCAGTTGAGCCCAGGTGTTGGAGATCAGCCTGGGCAACATGGCAAAACCCCATCTCTACAAAAAAATACAAAAATTAGCTGGGCATAGTGTTGCATGCCAGTAGTCCCAGCTACTCAGGAGGCTGAAGTGGGAGGATCACTTGAGCCCAGAAGGTCTAGGCTGCAGTGAGCTGAGATCCTGCCAGTGCACTCCAGTCTGGGTGGAGCAATATCTTGTCCCAAAGAAAAAAAAAATTCTGTTTTTCAAACAAATTTGTGGACTACATATTTTCTGAAAGATAAGGTGATCTCAACATAAAAAAGGAAATTGATGGTGAAACTAAAAACAGAACACAAAACTTTGATATCTCAATTATCACCATGAAAAGATATAAAAGATTGAATTATAATAGACAGTAGTCAATTGAATTATGATATTAGTGAGTATATAAAAAACTAGACACAATGAATAAAATGTTTATACTGAAGGTTTAGTAGAATCACAAAAGAGAGAAGAGGAAGAGAATAAAAAGGAAGTCAACAAATAAGATATCAGTTTTTATTTAAATGCTAGATGGGCCAGATAGAAAAAAATGTTGCTTTTTCTATTTTTTTTTTAACTCAATTCAGCAAACATTTATTGGCTTTCATGCTAGGTACTAAGGGAAAAAAAAAAAAGATGACTAAGACTGTTTTCACACCAAAGTCATTTATAAACTTTTGGGGAAACAGATGCTTCGAATTATTTGTTACAAATGGCAGAATGAAATGAATGGCTTCCACCTTGAGCTGGGAGAAAAAAAACATGCAAACATTGAACTATATGAAAAGCACACAAAAATAAATGCTATAAGAGAGGTCCAAACAAGCTCCCATGGGAAACCCAGGGTTAATAAATTCTGACTTGAGGAGACAGAGAACTTTCACAGAAGACAAAGGTTTGGACTGTATCAAGGGTTGAGTGGTTTCTGAATACTTAGATGTAGTAGAAAGGTTATTCTAGGAAAGGCATGAAATAATAGATGGGCTGAGCATATCTGGAAAATATCATGTATTCTTGAATCATATGGTTTGGCTGTGTCCCCACCCAAATCTTATCTCAAATTGTTGTCCCCATGAATCAAGGGAGGGGCGTTGTTGGAGGTGATTGGATCATGGGGGCGTTTATCCCCTTGGTGTTCTTGTGATAGTGGCACTTCCCCCTTCCCTCTCCCTGCCACCTTGTGAAGAAAGTGCTTGTTTCTCCTTCATCTTCCACCATCATTGTTAAGTTTCCTGAGGCCTCTCCAGCCATGCAAAATCGTGAGTCAACTAAATCTCTTTTGTTTATAAATTACCTAGTCTCAGGAAGTTCTTTATAGCAATGTGAAAACGGACTAATATATTGAATGACTGGAGCTGGGGGCAACAAGGTAAGATATATTTGGAGATGGTAGGAAATATTGCTGCCCTGCCCAGATCCACTTTAGTAGGTCATGCGCCTCTCCCCCAGCTGCAATGACTGTTGGCTGCTAATAAGATCACAGCTGTATCTTTTTTTTTTTTTTTTCCAGAGAGCTGCCCTCAGCTGAATGAGAGCCAGCTCAACAGAAAGCTTAACTTCCCCCTATCTTTAGCCCATAGTCCATAACTGACTGTCGTGGGGTTATAAAGGAGCAGCTCCCTTTGCCTCAAGGTGGAATTAACTGCATTGCAATTCATGCTCCGGTGCCCTCTGTGGAATTAGGCTGAAGCTGGACTTCAGCCAAGACCACATCTTTGCTTAGTTCCTTCTCTTGCCTTATTCTGCTTTCCTGAATTGCCTTCTCCTGAGAGCACCTACTCCCCCAATAAATCACAAGTACCTCCATCTCTACTTACGATTGGAACTAAGACGGATTGAACTGGAAAGGTAGGTAGAACACAGACTGCAGAGAGTCTCAAATACCATTCTAAGTTTAGATTTGGTTGTCAAGGCAGTAGGAAAGTGACTATGGAGGCTTTTTGAATGGGAGAGGGACTTGCTCTTTGAAAGGATAGCTCAGACAGATGAAATATTGCAGAAATAGAATTTTTAGGACTTGATAAGTGAGTGAATATGAGATAGGAAGGAAAAAGAGAAGAAAAGATTGTCTTGAAAGTTCTAGTGAGAGTTGTGGAATTTGAGATGTCAGAGGAAAACCAATGTGAAAATGTCCACCAAGCAGTTGGAAATTCAACCTGTAGTTCGTGCACAGGATTGGAATGCAGATTCAGGAATTATCACTCATTAATTTAATAAATGTTTATTTAGCATCACTGTGTTTTACAAATACAAGGATAAATTAGACATTGTCTGTGGAAGACAGAGATGTTTCAAATGTTTCAACAGGAAGCATTAATTGTGTAATACACTTAAACATAAGATGGTGGTAGTATACTTTATTAGAACAAGTAAACAGATCACTAAAGAGGCACAAACTAAATATCCAAAATCAATGGCTTCCTTCTGCATCTGTAACAAATACTTAGAAAGTGAAGTAAAAATTATTCCATTCACATTGACCACAAAAGTTTCCAATACCTAAGAGCAAGTTCAACTAGAAAGGTACAAGACATTTTTTGAAAAAAATCTATAAAACATTATAGAGAGATATAAAAAAAGATTTGAGTAAATGTACAAGCAAACCATACTCCTAGATAGGAAAGCCATATTGGAACAATGTCTGTTCCAAGCTAATACCTTAAATTCAATGAAACTCTAATGGGAATTCCGGTGGAATTTGGAAAAAATCTTGTCAAATTGATTCAAACTTCTTTGCTTTTTTTTTTTTTTTAAAGCCTGTAAGAAAATAAACAATACTTTGAAAAAGAAGAATGAGTATGGCACTTAAGCTCCTGGATAGTATAGAAAACAAGAAGTTATGGCTGGGCATGGCAGCTCATACCTATAACCCCAGCACTTTGGGAGGCTGAGGTGGGCAGATCACTTGAGGTCAGGAGTTTGAGACCAGCCTGGTCAACATAGCGAAACCCTGTCTCTACTAAAAAATGCAAAATTAGCCAGGCATGGTGGCAGATGCCTGTAGTCCTAGCTACTCAGAAGGCTGAGGCAGGAGAACCTGGGAGGCAGAGGTTGCAGTAAGCCGAGATCACACCACTGCACTCCAGCCTGGGTGACAGAGCAAGACTCTGTCTCAAAAAAAAGGAAGAAAACAGGAAGTTATTATAAAGTTTATGATGCAGGAATGAAAGCAGGTAATTTAGGCAGCAGTATAATAAGTTCCACACAGATCTAAGAATGTATAGCAATTAAATATATCAAAAATTTGCCTAAAATAACTGAGAAGAGGACAGATTATTCAATAATTTGTGTAAGAATATTTGGCTCTTTGGGAAGAAAATAAATGTAGGTCCCCACCTATAAGACATATAAGTATATTGCACATGTATTATGTGTGTGTTGTAATATTATTCTTGTATTATTAACTTGGATAGGGAAAATGCCTTCTTGCAAGGTATGAAATTTTGAATCCATAAAGAAAGAGATATAACTACATAAAATTTAGATTTCTGTTATGAACTGGTACAGATAGGTACAACACATTTAGCAGACCAATGGTTCATGTAGTTAAGATTCAAAGAGCTTCTTCACAGAAGTAAAAATATACAACATAAAAATGGGCAGATTATAAAGTCAGGCCAAAAATATAGATGGCCAAAAATACATGGAAAGAAATTTAACTTCATTCATAATTGCAGAACTAACCATTAAAACAACGATGCCATTTTTTTCTATTAAATTGGCAGTTTGTCAAAATGTACATTTAAAATTAGCAATTTGTCAAATGTATCATATTTATACACACAAACACACTTTAACCTTTTCATTGTTATTTGACTTTGTTTATTATATTTTTGCCTGTAAAATGACAAAGTTTTATTATTTTATCAAATAGTTTAAACTTTGCCTATTGACGTCTGGGTTTTCACTTGTTTTCTTCTAGTTATCTGAAGTTTCATTTTAACAAATTTACATCTTCTATTGGTCTGGGATTAATTTTGCTATAAGAAACTTTGTAGTAATCCTGCTAAATTTTCCAACTATTAGTCTGTTTTTCAAATCCCTTTTATTACGTAATCCATCTTTGCTCTATTCGCTAGAAATGCCATCTTTATTATAGACTAAGTCCCTTTATGTATTTGGATCTGTTTCTGAATTCAGTTCCATTGTTATGTCTGTTCACTTCCCTACCGATACAATACTATCTTAAGTATTGTGACTTTAAACTTCTTAAGATGCTAGTAGTGCTTGTCTTCTCTCTTTACTTCGCTCTTTTCAAGTTTCTCTGAGCTATTTTCACATATTCATTTTTCTAAAGGAATTTCAGAGTTATCCAGCTTTTTTCAAGCTTTCTTCTCTCATTTGCAAACTTTTTAGTATTTTGATTGGGTTTTTATTAAATTTAGAGATTCTGTTTTTCGGATTGCATTTTTGGCATTTTCTATCCAATGTCAAGCTATATCTTCCCTTATTAATCACTTTTATTGCCCACAGAAGCTTAGTTTTCATTCTTTCTTTTTTCTTTCTGAGGTGTGTATATGTTCTACACATAGAACTTTTGAAATTTATTCATAGACTTTTGCTATTATAGATAGTACTTTTAAATCATTATATTGTCTATAGGTTATCATTTGTATAAAAAAGCTATTGATTTTTGTATAATTATTTTTAACTATTTTACTGGATTCCTGCCAGGATCTTTTCAGCTCAAGGTTTTTGCCTTTTTGTTATTGTTGGTTTTTTAATGTGCACATTTCTCAACCTCTAAAGATCAGATAAATTCAGTCTAAATAGACTGGATGGTTTTTTAAAAAGAAGAATAATCAATATCCAAATTCCATTTGCAAACCTAGCAAACACTATTCCATAGATAGGCCCTCCAAAGGAAAGCACAGGTCAGTATTGTTTGTGAAAATTATGCCAAATGACTGAAGAAAATCTTATTGTTTCTAGGTTTCTCTCTTCTGTTGATGATCTTAAATTTTTCGTGCATACTAGTATATCCTCTGCAGATGACTACAAGTTATACTTTGTCTAAATGCATTGTTTGGTACTTTGTGAGCAATAGGAAACTGGAATTTCTTTTCTTGTTCCTGACATCAAAGAAAAGTGTCCTCATTTTTTCTATATTAAACATAATGATGCTGAGATGACTATTACTGTGTCAAAAAAGTATCATTCACTCCTATTTTGCTTAGAGTTCAATTTTATTAAATGTTTTATTTGGCATCACTTGAAGCACTTACTAGAATTTTTTTGTCCTATTAATATGCCATTTTATTTTATTTATTTATTTTTTTAGAGACTGGGTCTTACTCTTTTGCCCAGGCTGGAGTGCACTGATGTGATCATAGCTCACTGCAGCCATGAACTCCTGGACTTAAGTGATCTTCCTACCTCAGCTTCCTGAGGAGCTGGAATTATAGGCATGAACCACTATGCCCAGCTTAATGTTCTATTTTAAATGAATAAAGTTCTCAATATTGAATTATTCTTGTACTTTTTTCTCACTTTTATTTTATTTTTATTATATTTGTTCATACTTTATTTAGTATTTTTGCATAATTTCTGCAAGGAAGATTGGCCTAATGTTTCTTTTTGGTGAGATAGCTATGTCAGGTTTCTTATCAATATTTTGCTAGCTTCAAAAAAGGTGATTGAAAGGTTTCTTTTATGTTTTGGGAAAGTTTAAATAGACTGGATTTATCTGACCTTTGAAGACTAAAAAAGTCCACTTCTTAAAAAACCTATACCTGAAAAAATTCTGGCAGAAAACCCACTAAAGGTAAAATGGCTGACTGCATGTGAGCTTATCTGTGATTTTTCTCTTCTCTCTAGTTTTCTAAATTTGGGCAATTTTTGAAACAAACATTTTATACTAAATATGAGAGACATAAAGAAGGAAAAGAAAGAGAATGAGGGAGCTGGAGGATAGTTTTTATAGGATGAATGGTAGATTAATAATGAAACTGGCAGCAGGAAGGTGATTTAGGAAACTATTATAAAAATCCAGGGAAAAAAATGGTAAGAGTATATTAAGGGAATGCCCAAAAAAGGAGGAAGTGAGCAGAGTTGATAAACAAAGCCTTGAAGCTGGATGAAATAACACAAGGAGAACTTGTAGAGATGAAAAAGAAAGTGGGCTGAAGTTAGAGCCCAAGGACAGAGCCAAGCACATAAATGGCACTCAATAGTTACGTGCGGTATGTGTGAGTAAATAAACCTAGGAAAGATGTGACTAGGAGCACAAGTCCCAGCAAAGGACACTGAAGGGAAATGATCAGAGATGCTGGGAGAAAAGTGAGATGACACATTGACCTGAGCCAAGGAAGAAGAGGACTTCCAGAAAGAGGAGATGGTCCTTAGGGTGAAATGCTGCATGGATATCTTCTAGGGTTACCAGATCATTGGCATCTTTTGAGAGAGCAGTTTTAAGAGAGCAGTATGGAACCAAATCATGAGTCAGTAAGTGAGTTGGTGGGAGAGGGGGAGAGGTTTTCAAAATAAGTGAAGGGAAAAAGATGTAAATATGTATAACTTAAGCAGCATTAGGTGGAGGGAGGGTTTTTTTTTTTTTTTAATAAAGGGAAAACATTGTAGAGCAAGGGGAAGACCCTATATTCTTGGCTAAGGAGACTGGCTTCCTGTTGCTTTGGATTTTTTTGGCGACCTTAAATGCCAGTTAGAAAGTAATTTATTTCATTTTTACACTGGATCCAGCTGAATCAGTAAGAAGACAAGAATAACTCAGGAACACATTTTTTTTTTTCAAGATCTAAAAAGGTCCCCATATTGGTCCAAAATATCAGGGAAACAGTTATTTCTGGGCTTTGTAGAATTTGGATTATAAGCAATCTATTTACTGGTGCACCCTTTATTTCTGTTTCTCTGTATCTTCTAAGCAGTACCAACCACGGAAAGGTTACATTAACTCTTCCAAAATAAATGGAACATTATCTGCATAACTTGAAGTTGAGTTTTTTCTCTCCTTATTGAGAAGGGAAAACAAAAAGAGGCACGGCTGTTTCGTTCTTGGAGAGCGAAGTTCTCCAGCAACTGTGCCAAGGTCCACCGGCCAGTTTTTTGTAAAGTGTAGGCTTTGTCTTGGCCTCTTCTGCTGGAAGTGCCCTGTCTTCGGAAGTTGTCATGAACGTCACTCAGGGAAGTGCAGCCTTGGTCAGTGACCTTGCTTAGGGCCTGGGAAGTCCTTGGTTTGGTTTGACAGCTGGGAAAAGGCCAATCCTGCCCTACAGTATTTTCAGAACTTCACAAACACCAACAAATATTTTCTGAAGGATACTACTTATGTTTTGTAGGTGACTATAACTTGTAAGTTTCAGATGCTATTATTCCAAAAAGATAGTTATTCTGTATCCCTGTATAATCCTTGTGAACACATTGTGCTTGAACTACTATCTTATTTCCAGGAAACCCGGGACATGAAACATACAGGATACTTGGAACATTTTTATGTTTCAAAATAATGGAATTACATTCACTGGCAAACACTGAAAAAATTTTATGTGAATCAAAATATTAATTATTTTCAGTGATATTTAGCAATCTCATGCTCATCTTCCCTTTGCAAACATGAATAGTAAACCCAGTTTTAGGCTTATAGCCTTCCTTGTGAGAGTTTTTTTTTTTTTTTTTTTTTTTTTGTAAGAATGTATAGATGTTTAAGTGTCACGTGCGTTTTTTTTTTTTTTTTTTTTTTTTTTTTTTTTT